>CABFOW010001773.1:0-44479 GCA_902141385.1 Timema californicum
TGACAGCAGTAGCTACTTTAACGACGCCATATTATTTGCACACAGAAAACTATCACTTACTCTAAGCAAAGATTAAAGTAACTTAAATCTAAGACAGATCATGGCAATAAAGAAACACTGTTTTTGTAATTGTATGCTTTTAATCTTTATAGATTTTTGAAATACATGGTGAAAGTTGTAATAAGGAAGTAGTTTAAACTATGATTATAGAATTCAATATGAAATATTAATTGTGATAAAGATAGTATTGAGAATTTTTTTTAGTGAAATATAAACACCTTTATTCAAATATATCTCTATAGATTAGTCAAAGTGGATATTTATTGATTTTACATATATGATTAGATATAAAATATAATTAAAACAACACATTAAAAAGGCGAATCAGGTCACGCTACATTAACAAGTAAAAATATAACACAATCAAATTAATTTAACATAACTAAACCATATGGACAGAATATCAATGACTAGGAGAACAAAAATTGGTTGTCATATAATTAAAGGAGTAATTAGAAAAATAAATAAACTGTAAAGTTGACAAAATGTTGAAATAAATGAAAGTTATTGAATTCTATTTCTTATCTGAATTCCCATGCTCCTTTACAAGCATCGTAGAAACGGCCTTATTTTGGAATGTTACATGTTTCGGCACTCTACAGCGTCATCATCAGGACTAAATCAAAGAAAAAATGCAATAGGTTAAGTTCCAAGTAACTGGGCGTTGGCCAACAAGAAAAAACAAAGTGGAAAAAAGATGGGAATTAACTATGAAAATTAACCAATGTGAAGAATGAAATATCTTATTTACTATTAGACACTGTCTGAGTGATTTGCTCCAGTTGATACCAGAATAAAACTAATTAAAAACGTGAACGGTTGTGTAATTGAAAACTAAGGTGTATAGTTTAAAAACATATGGAAAGTCATAGATGATGAAACAACAATAAGGAGGTGAGATATGACATGATGTAAGAGTATAAGTTGTAAATAGATAGATGAAGTAAATTATTAAGTGTGAAAAAGGAAAAATAAAAAGTAATGAGAATGAGGAAAAACGGAAGGTCCAAATCTTCTCGACACTGGCTCGAACAGGTCATTAACTACTCGATGGAAGGGCAGGAATATAGGTTATTTTAATCTGGTGTGTTAGGGAAGTTTTCTTAAAATGTTGATTAGGGTTTGATTTTCAAATTGTGTTTGTTCGTTAAGGACGTTTTTTTGTTGAGTATTGCGGTTTGGATGAATTTTTTTTGAGCAGTGTTCATAGTTGTACCTTTGGAAGAGCTGTAGAGTAGTTTCATACAATTTTGCATAGGGGTGGGTTAATGACCAGAAATTTTGAGATGTTCGGAGAATTTGGATTTGTTTCTGTCGTATTTGAAATCACTTATGTGTTCATAAAACCTGGTTGAAATTCGGCTCCCACTTTTGCCTATGTATACATTATTGCATTGGCAGGTGAGTTGGTAGATGCCACTTTTTTGATATTGACTGGTTTTATTTAGATTGGAATTATTAATAATTTTTTTTATATTGTTGTTGGTACTAAAAGTTATATTAAGTTTGTGTTTTTTAAAGATATTGGAGATGTTGTGGATTTCTTTCCCAGTATAGTTGAATTTAATCCATTACCGTTTACTATTAGGCGTGGCATTGAAGTGAACAAGAGTAGTTGTGCGTTTTAACTTAGCTTTTTGTTTCTGAAGGATTCAGTACACTAAAGAATGAGAGTATCCATTAGTAATGGCAAGCTGTTTGATGATACTAAGTTCCAGTTTGTAATTATATTTATTTAAAGGTATATGAAGTAGTTTGTATATGAGGCTGTTAAAGGCAGCTCTTTTATGAGTGGAGGGGTGGTTAGAATCATTGGGAATAATTGTATCAGTGTGTGTGGGTTTCCTATAAATTTTGTACTCAAAGCGGTTATTCATGTTTCTGGAAATGGAAATGTTTTTAAACTCCACCATGTCTGATAATTGATGACTGGACTATTTGACTTCTCTAATGAACGAAAGAAAAGTGGTTGGCATGTCTTATCTTCACAGCCAGGAACAGAATATTTGTTGGCACCCAACATTAAATTAAATGTTCAATTTCCCACCTTTAAACACAGATTGTTAAAATAATATAACCCTACGTCTTCATTTCGTAGAGTATAAATTAGCAGTTTGAAATGTTGTTGTTTAATGAAGCCAGTCAATTTGAATAAATAAACTCCAATGATTTGTAAAGTACCATTTTATTATTCTTTTAAAAGAAACAATAATAAGTATTTCTCTTTTTTTTAAATATTAACATAGTGATAGTGCTGCTCTCTATCTCTAGTAAGAAAAAATGAGTTAAAGATAAGTGCTGCTCTCTAGTCAACAAAGATTGAGTTAAGGATATAGTTTCTGCTACTGCCATCTATCAGACAAGTAATGCCGAAATAAAATTGATACAATTCAGGATTTTGTGGGTATAATACAAATCTTTCTAGTGAATACAATTCATACTTTTTATTTGTGGTGCTCGTCTAAGAAAATGTCTAAATGGAGACCATTCAGAATGGATACAATTCAGGATTTTGTGGACATTATGAAAATGGATACAAATCAGACTTTTTATTTGTAATGCGTGTTTAAGAAAATGTCTGAATGGAGACCATTCAGAATGGAATCAATTCAGGATTTTGTGGATATAATGCAAATAATTACAGTGGATACACATCAGTATTTTTGTTAAGGTCGCTTATTTTAAAATTGTCTGAATGGAAACCATTCAGAATGGATACAATTCAGGATTTTGTGGGTATCATGATAATGGATACAGATCAGACTTTTTATTTGTAGTGCTTGTTTAAGAAATGTCTGACTGGATACCATTCAGAATGGATACAATTCAGCTCCCCCTATTAACACACTTTCTTGAAGAAACGTTTGCGTTAAAGGATATACAATTCAGTTTTACATGCAATACTGTAAAAATACGAATACAATCTTTAATATATTTAAATAATTATGTAGTTATAATCAATATTGTTTACAGTCTGCCAAGACTAAACTTATATTTAAAGTTGGTTATTATCTTATATATTGGTTTCATAAACCATTGAAAGTTCGATAAATATAATAAATAATGTATCTTAAAGCTTGATTACATTTGTATGAATGACAAACTTTGTGTAGAAGTCTTACGTTCAAATGATAATTTAGGTTATAGGCTTATAGAGAGTATGGTATCTATTAAACCCTGTTTTTAGTAATAATCCCAATCTGTAAGGCTTTATTTTGTACCAGAATACTATCATATAATATTTACTATGATACTATAATAATATATTTTTGTAGGATAAACGGCCATTTAGAACTAAAGTAGAAATTTCCTTATGCAATCTCTTTTATTCTACCTAAACACAAATATAGGATAGGATTCTAGTACGAGATGAAACCTTACAAGCAAGCTTCCTTCAAAAACCATTGTATATATTAATCTACATCAACTTATTAAAGAAAAAACTAACAGTTTTTGTACTTTGTTATATTCTTCAAAGCTTTTACTAACATATTTATTTCATTTAACTTATCACATTGATGTATTTTATACAGTCAATCAAATTAATGAACAATGTCAAAATGCCACATTGCCTTGTGTGGGTGTAATAGAGAAGGAGCTGTCCAAATGTTTCCTTCTCTCCTAGACAATGGTATGCAGACGACAGCACGAAAATTTCCGCCACAGATGTCTATCCAGTTATATTATAGAGATCAATGAAATTAATGTAACCTAATCGTACCAACTTTATCACTAAATGTGAACTAATAAATATTGTGAAAATATAAATTATATTTAATTGCATCATTTGATTATAAATTTTGTTGACTGAATGATAAAACTTGGAAAAAGTAAATTATTATTTTCTCTTACCTAATAAGCCGGGTCACCAGAGCTCTGGGCCCTTGTGCAGTTGCACCACTTGTACTTTTGATGGTACGCCACTGCTTTGTATAATGTATTTGACACCAGTTAAGCATTTCACGAGCCAAGGATCAAGAATGCGAAATTAAATCGATCTATCTTGATTTTGAAAAGCTACTTTAGTGCCAACTTTCGAGTCAGAGCATAGCAAAATACTCGTAGATGAATATCCTTATGTTTCATGTTCATAAGCCTTTTTAGGTGTAGTTCATTGGTATGTAAGGGAAATGTCACATGGTTTTGGACAACTTAAATACATTTTTTATTAAAAAGTGCGCGGTGTTTCATGACTTAGCAAAAGTTTGGTATAAATTTCCGGATTAGTAATAAATAACCTAATTTAATATTGTTTTGTGGGCGTATGCTCTGTGGTTTGAACAAAATGATAAGTGCTATATCCCGTTCGTTGAGATTAGAAACTACTTTAATAAATTGTTTACACAGGCTAGTGTAAACAAAATTACGTCAAAATGATTTTAAGGTTAAGGGGTTGGGCATTTGAAGATAAGAGTGTCTAGACTAGTTTTTGATATGTGAACTATTGGTATTTGTGTGTTGCTTATTATCAAGAAGTGGTTCTTTCAAATAAAATAATGCAGGCTAAAAAACGATATTTCCTTATATTGCTGTCATGTGCTTTCTTAGCATTGTGTTATTTCGGAGGCTATTGGCTGAAAAGTGATAGAACGAATAAAAACATATCATCGTTTCCACTATATATAGATGAAGGGCTCAAAGATCTTGAACAGTATCTCTACAAAGGCTCCATCAATTCAAATAAACAAATTAGAACTACAATTAACCATCAAAAGTGTCGTATGGAAACATGTTTTGACTTTAGCAAATGCCATGGAGAGTTTAAAGTATTTGTCTACCCACAGATTGGTCAAGATGCCTCCTTGTTAATTCCAAGCCCACTCTATCAGAAGATGTTAAATGTAATTAAAGAATCTCGTTACTACACGCAAGACCCAAGTGAAGGTTGTCTGTTTGTTTTAGCCATTGACACATTGGATAGAGATCCTCTCTCGGCAGATTATGTCCACCACATCACAACTCATATTCAGAAACTTCCATATTGGAACAGTGGCATGAATCATGTAATTTTTAATCTTTATTCTGGGACTTGGCCAGATTACTTTGAAGAGGGCTTGGATTTCAACCCTGGCTTAGCTATCTTAGTAAAAGCAAGTATGTCTGTTGCAAATTTTCGCTCAGGGTTTGATGTTTCTATACCATTATTTCATAAGAACCATCCTGAAAGGGGAGGTGTACCCGGTTTAGTCACGGTAAATAACTTCCCAGGTACCAAAAAGTACTTATTGGCATTTAAAGGCAAGCGTTATACACATGGAATAGGTTCAGAAACACGCAATGCTCTGTTCCATTTGCACAATGGCCAAGACATAGTGTTGGTGACTACATGTCGTCACGGAAAGTATTGGAAGCACTCCAAGGATGAGAGGTGTGATGTGGACAATGCAGAGTATGATAAATACGATTATAACATGTTGCTGGAAAATTCAACCTTCTGTTTGATCCCGCGAGGTCGCAGGCTCGGCTCCTTCAGGTTTCTTGAAGCTTTACAAGCTGGGTGTATTCCTGTATTGTTGTCCAACAAGTGGGTGCTACCGTTTGCTCAAGTTATTGATTGGAACAAAGCAGTCATCTGGGCAGATGAGCGACTCCTCTTTCAGATACCAAACGTGGTGCGCTCGGTGAACTTTGCTAGAGTGCTCGCACTCAAGCAGCAAACTCAGGTCCTCTGGGAAAGCTATTTTTCTTCCATAGAAAAAATTGTGCTCACAACGCTGGAGATAATCCGTGAGCGTTTGCCGCTGGAGCCACGACGTGATGGGCTGATTTGGAACTCTGCCCCAGGGGCCCTTGTAGCCCTTCCTCAGTTCTCTGATTCCAACTTACATTACCCCTTCTACTTAACTATGCTCGGGGCACACTCTGATCCGCATTTCACCGCCATAATTTATGCTGGCCGTAGCAACAGGAACATGGTGACGCTGTTCCAATTGGTCAGAAACGTGGCTCACAGTCAGTCTGTGGCAATGATATTAGTGGTTTGGTCAGGAGACACTCCACCACCCGCCAAGACCCGCTGGCCTGTACCTCCAGGGAACCCTCCACTTGTGGTACTTCACTCTGACAACTCATCAAAACGTTTCCACCCCCACTCGCTCATTCGCACTCATGCTGTGCTATCGCTTGATGAGGATTGTTTGCTCACAACAGATGAAGTAAATTTTGCCTTTCATGTGTGGCGCTCATTTCCTGAGCGTCTGGTGGGCTACCTGTCAAGGTCACACTACTGGGATGCTCGCAAGGGACAGTGGGGGTACACCTCAAAATGGACCAACCACTACTCTATGGTGCTAACAGGTGCAACGTTCTATCACCGCTATTATGGCTTCCTATATAGTCACTGGGTGGGCCCAGAAGGCTTGCCGGGGTGTGAGGATATTGCTCTCAACTTTTTGGTGTCACATGCGACACGCCGGCCCCCAGTGAAGTTGGCCCAACATAAGCAGCCAGCCGCTCCAGGGGCTGGATGGAGTGACTCTGTCCAGTTTGCTCAGAGACACAAGTGTCTAAACACTTTGGTAACTATGTTGGGGTATATGCCCCTTGTTCACTCGAGTGTGAGACTGGACCCTGTATTGTACAAGGACCCTGTATCAAACCTCAGGAAGAAATATCGTCAGATGGAGCTGGCTGGCAGCTAATACGCTACAGACCCTGACAACTGTGGGACACCAATAGAGGGCCTGTATCTGATCTTCTCAGGTACCTATACCAGAACTTGGAAGTAGCTTACTTACGTTTTACGGGATCTTTTTTACATTTTATAATTTTCATACAAATACACTTTGTTAGACTGCATCTATATCTCAAGAAATTGTAAGCTTCTGGCCTTGCCACAGTTTTCAATTAGTAATAATGTTGGTAGAAATTAGAGGCACACAAGAATTGCATAAGCGATACAAGTGAAATGTTTTGTAAACTACTTAGTACATTTTCAAAGAAATCATTGTGAATTACAACCTTAGTTGGAAGTTTAGTTGAAAATGCTATAATGTGTAGACACATTTTTTATCTACAAAATAAAGCTGTCTCTGCAATAAATCTTTATATTAATCTTTATTTCTTTTAACACATACACACACACAATTCTTGTTTTGAATCATTCTTAGTTAAGTTAGAATGCCTACAGGAATTGCCAATCTAAAAGTCAATTAGTCTCAAGAAAACAGCGAGATGAAACCTAAGAACTATACCTTTTCTAGAATAATTTTTCTCTCGGAAAAACTCAAAAATCTCAAAAAAAGTATACCACCATTAAACTCACAAAAATGCAGGGAATCCAATGATACTAAATTCAAGATTATAAAAAAACTTTGTTATTGTGAACAATTCAAAACCAAACTTAGCCAAGTGACGCAGGAACAAGTATCAGGGAAAAATTGGTAAAATCACATGACCGAAGCCTTAGGCTATTTAAATTATAATCGATTAATGCACAATAATCGTATGCAGCAACCACACTTCACTCTCTTTTGCCACAGATGAAATTATTATAAATATTTAACTAATCTTTTCTTATCTATATAAAAACACTTACACATTCACTAACAATTTTACATTCTTTACAATTCATATTGACAATTTTCTACATACCCTTGAATCATAGATTTTTTTAAAAAACAATGTTTTTAAAAAGATTGCCACCATTGTATGCAATATATTGTTGTATGCGCTTCTCGAAACTTGACATGACTTTGAGCAATGTCTCTTGTTGAATTATTTCAACTTTCACTACAATTTTTTTTATTAATTGAAATAAGTATTATTTCAATGCACCTTCAATTGATTACTTAAAAAATTGGCAAATAAATGCAATATTCAATCAATCATTTAGTATACTTAAATGTGTGCAATAAATGGGGGAAGTAAATTGATTAATGCCGGCTTCTTTTAACTTTATAATGATACTTAAGTCACATTAATATTCAATCTGAAATTCATGAAAACTGATATGAGCTAAGGTGCTTCATATTTTGCCCCAGGATTTTGAAAATATATCTGATACAACCCCACAATAGCCGAAACAGAACAGCCTTGTGATAGCAGAGCAGACAACTCATCCCTTCTCATTCCAAATTACTAGTTGTCCTTGAAACGATAAATCTGGCGCTAGTAGTTTTGGCATGTTTGTACAGCTTATCGCCCTGACACATCACCATCTCTCTTTAGGGATTGTTACCTGGCTCTCCACTGTTTTCAAGTCAGTGTGGCAAGTGTGACATTGATGAAAGGATTTTTTTTTTTTCAGTTTGGCTGAGTATAGTTGCATTTAATATCTGTAGTGATATGTGAAGTGTAATAATAGTGGAAAAACAATTTTCATTATTATTTTAAATTACCCCACAAAAGTTTAAGTCAGAAGAGATGTAAAGGGCAAAAGGCATAAGCATTCCAAGGCAATGAAATGCTTTTATAATTAAATTGGAAAGCCCAAACCGCTAATAAGTTGGTGAAATGACTTCAAACCTTTATTATGTTATCGAACTTAAATAATTAACTATTTTTGAAATTTCTTTTGAAATTTGGAACCTCCAACTTAGCACGTCAATATCTTACCACTGAACTATCTAGGGCTAATCCTTTGTTAGGTTCATTTATCGCTCATATTTTAAGGGTTAGTCGCTAATAGATGTGTAAAACCGTCGGTCATTTAATAACTATCAGAAACACACTCCATTGATCCATGGTAGCTTTATTTATTTAGCTGCGGACTACATAAATGTTTTACCAAGACGCTGTAAACCACTTATTAACTATTTAGCAAAAAATTTTAGAAAGTAATTTTAAGAATGACCTTGAACAAAGAATACAGGGTGAGACGTTAATATGTATTCACAATTGTGCATATGTTAAATAAATAAAGATTGATTACTTTTTAGTCATATTGGCCATGAGATGACATTTGTATGTTAATATATTGATATATAATGTTACTTTTTACCTTCCCACACACCTCTGGTTGAGAAAAAATAGTAATTGTCAAAAAAATCAAACTCGAGATTTTGATGGATGTTGAAGTTTCATGACCCCCTGAATCTGAAAAAGTGTTTTTTTAAAAAAATGTCAGAGTGTAGCTCTGACTGGAGACAAAACTATTTTACCAATTGATATAAAACTTGGGACATTATTGTTTAATATTAAAACAAAATGGAAGTTTTCATTTCTTCATGAAAATAACTTTGAGGGTAATTTACACTTGAGGAAACTTATTCAAAAATGAAGGCATATTAAATATAACAATTATTATTTGAAATATATTTTTATAGAACCAATAGTTTTCAAATTATAATTGTGTGTATGTATGTGTATATGTATATATATATATATATATAGAGAGAGAGTATATCCCACAGTTCGGGAAACACTGCTGTAGACTTTTTAATAAGATTTCACTATCTTGGGTGTATTGCAATAAGCCTGGAATCAACTAGACTGATTGATTGAACAAAGGTGCATTTCCTTACTAGCCTAAGGTTGTATGGGTTCATTGCAATAAGCCTAAAAGTTATCAGGTTGATAAGCAAATATAATATTATTTTCCAATAAGCCTGGCTCATTGTAAATTGAGGGCACCTTTTACAATAAGCCGGTTTTTCCAATTTGCCTACGACATATATACTGTGTGTATATATTTAGGAAGTCTTTAAATTTGGAAATCACTCTAATGCTATGTGGGTGTGATGTTCCTCTTTTCTCTAACAGTTTATATTATTTCGTTTATGTTCTTTGGTGGAATGTGCAACAATGTCTATTCTCTTTTTTCAAAATCTTATGAGTTTTAAGTAAATATCTCTTTTTATTTACAGTAGTGAGAAATTCTATGCTGTGCACCCACCCCACTTTTTCTAAAAACAAATTAGCCTTTTTGTAAAAAAAAGTCTATAAATTTGATTGTGGATATAACTTTAAAAAAATCATGCTAGAAAATTATGAAGCTTAGCTCCTTTGGTAGTGAATCCACCTACAGAGTTAAGGGTCCCGAGCTCAATTCCCGGCACGGCCGAAAAATTTATCATTGTTGGAATTTGGGCTTACCATTTAACAGTTATGAATTGATGGCTGGAGGATGGATTTTGTGTCTGTCTTGGATTTAAGATTAGCGTAATTAGTACAAAGGCGTATAACCTGAACAGGTAGTAAGACATGCAGTGCTAAGAAAAAGTAAAAAAAATAATAGCAGCGACAACCTAAAATGGCATCACGTAACATAATTTTAGAGCCACTACTGTATTAGCTAGGTTAAGGTTACAGACATGTGAAGTTGTGCACAGAATGTCTATATCAATATTCCACCTCCACAATCATAACACACATATAGGCCTACATTTTCATTCACTCTTTTTTATGTCCTTTTTCATCAAATATTTTTCCTAATGTATTTTCTCCCCTTTTTCAGACATAATGAATTAGATTTATAACAACTATCAAAACATAATTTGTAAGTTCCAAGTTCAATTCACATGTCCAGATGTCATTTTTTAATTTAAATATTATTATTATTATTATTATTATTATTATTATTAGCACCGCGTCTTACTACCCTTAATTTAAATAAAATGTAGATAAGGCTATAACTGTAATTAACAAATAATCATATTCGATATCATGTATAGATAATGCTTTAAATACTTAACATCCACCCCCCGTTTCCCTCCACTCTGTTAGTTCAGCATGTATGTATATATCACACTTAATGTAATTATTATTTTTATTAATTACACTAGTGTGTTAGTAATGAGAAATATATAAAACATAGGTAACTTAATGTACCCACATTTTTGTGGAGGGACAAAGGAAAACCATTTAGAAAGATGCAGCCTTTGTTTACCCATTCGGGATTTAAACCTTGACCACCATTCATAGTTAGAATAAACTAAATGAGCTTAGTGTTTAGATCAAGTTAAGGTTAACTTTAAATATGAACAGTTGGTTTTAGTTTGGTCCTTGACTTACAGTTTTCATTCATAATAGCCAGAGAAGACTGTCTACCTGCTAAAACCTCCCCCACCCTCCCTACCCACCCTCAAAGTTTCATCCCAAGACTTTCCACTCACTCCACCACTGACGAAGATAGGTTTTTTTGGTTCTCAATGGAATAGAACAGTAGCATCCACTTTCACCTTTTCCTCAGCGACACAAATGCTATCTTACATATTTTTCTCAACATTAGCTCCGTTCAAACACCGTTAAAACATAGTTTTATAAACTGGAATAGTTCAAGGATATGCAGAAAATTGTCATTCTTTTGTTGTTATTAATTTAAATCATTTAGTTGTTAAAATAGTGTTATTAAATATGTTACAAACATTTTATGCCCCATCCTGTGTACCTATATACTTTAATGGGCACAAAGGGAACCCCTAAACTGATAGATAGGTTCCTGAGCTTACAATGCTGGTCACACACCATCATTCATTTCATACATGTTGAGTTCATGTGAAGGTGAAAGAATATCGCAACTGCCATTGCAAAAATAAAATAAAATTGATGTTCATTTGACTAACAATACTGGAGCCATCATTTAAAGAGGGAGGAGCCATTCATATGTCTGCCATGTGTTGACTACCGAGGAAAATTACTTGGCATGCATGTTTGAGATATTGTAAACATGATAACAGTGTGAGCTTACTATTAATCAGTGCAAGTGTAACATATATTTCATGAGTACAAGCACAGCTGTTTTGCATAGTTCTTGTATGGTTTGTGTTGTTTGCAGATAGTCCTCATTGTGTTTGTTATGTCCGTGACAAGCATGGCAGTCATTTGGGCTATTGACAGCCTGTCCTTGGCAGTATGTGTCTTAGTTGTTGCTTGTACTTTTACTTTACAGAGCTTCAGGAAGATCAACGTTTCTAGTGCTATTTATGAGAAACCTTGAGAAACCAGAATGATGGCACTGTAATCACTAGACAATGAGTTACTTTTTAAATTCATTTAATACAAGATCAATATTATGTTCTGAAATATTAGCATATTGAATTAATAGACTGAGGACCTCTAAATACAAATTCCTATTTTTAATCAATGACATGAAGTTATATAAAAGTTGTATATATTATCGGATATTTCCAGTGTAAACTCATATTTTCTAATTTCCCTAGCATATAACTCACTAAAGCCAAACCAAATGCATGTTATGGCTACATGCCAATCAGTTTATCAGCATGTGACTTATCCTTCTTGTGAGGCGTAATTTAGCGCAACATTCTTGTTCTTTATTCTTTTGTTTATAATGCAGCATAAATTCCTTTAACTCTTTTGTTTGGTGCTCTTAAATGAAAAGGATGTGTGAGTGAGAGCGTGTACACATAATCATTATGTTCTTTTTTACCCATATTGTATATATTATTTATTTTAGTTACATCCACACTACATCTGGAAAGTGCCAAAAGAAATAAATAGCAAGTCAACATCTATACAGAAATGTATTTAAATTTGTTTATGAACATTGTTTTACTACAAACAGGACTGATTCAACAACATACAGAACTCTCTCACAGAAATGCTAGGGAAAATGGGAAGAAGGTAGCCCTCAAAATGTCCAATATATTAGTCATTAATTCTGGTTTTACTCAACTCGCTGAGTGTGTGAGACTTTTTGTGGGCAAAAGAAAAGGTGACATTGGTGACATCAAACACCCTGAATTGTACAAGTATCCACCATCACAGCATGTGGTATAAAACAATAATTTTTAGCAAACAATTTAATTTCAACAAAAAACATCTGTTTATGACTGTAAAATATAAATAGATTGGGCTGGGATTCTGAGGAGGAGAGATAGTAATTTAAAGATTATAGGTTTTTGGTACAAAAACTTTCCCAATTTGTTAATCAATTTGTTTCATTTGAAAAAAAGGCCAGACTATGTACCTTAGCTATAAAAAAAGGACATGCCTGAGTAAAAAGGACATATGATAACACTGATCAATATATTTTTACTTATTTTTGATGGTGCCCTTGAAATTTTGTTAAATGTCTACACGAAATGACTACCTAAAACAAATCCTTCCTGAAGTGAAATAATATTCACTGGCTTTTAAGTTTGATGTTTTGACTGATTACTCTGCTCAATTAGATGAGGGTATTATTAGGTTTGGAGAAAATAATTGATATAAATAACACAGTAGAAAACAAAAGATTAAACTGTATTAAAATAATTTGAACAGCCATATTTTGAAATACTCTTTTCAAATGAAAATATTTCCAGGGATCTGAAAATTCACTGAGGATCATAAACACAGTATTTTAAAGTTTATCTGAGATTTTTAATGCCACAAGAGTAACATTTTCAGTGAGACTAAAACTATCTGGGTTATAAAGTACCTTTTGCGCCTGCTTGTGTTAAAAATACCAGCGCACTTGCTTGAGGGTTAAACACATCTCTCTACATCTGTGATATTCAGTATATTCTTTACTATAATTTTACTGTGAAATGACATGTTATGTCTAATTTAAAGAGTTCTGATAGACTTACAAATGAAAACACTGATGCTTGCCTTACTTTTTAGAGTGCTAGTTACTAATCTTACATTAAAAACTATCAAAGATTAAGCAGCAAATTTCTCACTATCTTATTAAGTAGACACTAAATAAATAATTTAGTAACAAATAATAAACTTCTCACTATTTTAGTCAGTAGACACCAAATAAATTAGTAACAAATAATACATTCAATACAATAAAATAATTGGGCATACACATATTTACTCTTTTTATGCATTTTGACAAAACTCCATAAATGTTTGTCATCTTTAACCTAGGTCATGTAATTTTTGTATCAAATAAAATTCTACTGGAAAACTAAAAAAAGAAGCTTAATAGTCACAGAAGATCTCGGAAAGAAATGTTCTAATTTAGTTCATTCAACCTCACATAAATTTTAAACAACTAATAAACCAAGTTAAATATGATAAAGTAGCTATAGTTATTACTGTATCAATAAAGCTTGACATTTACATTTTGTCATAGGTATATAGTTGTATAGAATGTTTTTGTTTGTTTTGTTTTTAGCACTGCACCATAATAAGTACTTGTTAAGGTTATATGCATATAAAAATGGTTCATCATGTAGAATATTGTCCAAACAAATTCTCTAAATATGACTCACAAAAAGGTTATAGGTACTAAATGTGTAATAATATTAAAAACAATAATATAAAATAATATTTATGTGTGTGGCAATGTCTTATGTAACTTAAGCCACTTTTACTAAGTTGTGTCCTTCTAATGACTTTGGTACTATGATTGTGTTAATTCTTGTTTAATGGCTGTGAAATCATCACCAGTACTTGTTCCATGAAGTTTTATTAAAAGCAAAGTTATTTACTGACCCATTTATATTATTTTAATATCTTGTCAAGCACAATAATTTGTGTACCTTTGTAATGTAAAATTTATGAATTTAAAGTTCACACAAATTCTATATATCTGGCATGTGGGTATTAAAGTACAATGTAATGAACTAGTAACATGAAATATCTTCCAGGTTCAAAATACAGGATGTCTAGCAACTTGAAAAACAGAGACAGGTCAGAGAATTTATTTGGTCAAGGCAAAATCAGGGATTTTTATCAAATTTCTGAAACTTTAACATATTTATTAAAAAATTCACAACTTTTATTTACAATAGTCAAAATAATATTTTTGTTTCAGCTGATAAATGCTGTGAATCTCTTTTAACCCAGCTGTCCTTGTTGAGTATACTAATATCACTTCTCAAAAGTCAACATGTGATTTTATTTTTATATTTCCAACCATCTAGCATGCATCTTTAGCCAAAGTTGATTCATAGTTCTGTGCGTGTGTGAGAATTCTATTACGTTTTAGAAAGAAGAAACTAAAAAAAAGAATGTCTCACAACAATTTTAAACTGAACTGCTGTAAAGTGCTTTTTAAACAACTCATTATGATCTCATTAAACTCTAACTTAGACCCCATTACCAAATAGCCCATCACTTTAGCATGTCATCCTTCATAGAGTGAGATAATTTCAAAATGTGTAGTGTTTAAACATAACATTGCAACAAGTTGCGATCTTAAGAAAATAAAGTTTAGCTATCAGAACATATTGACTGTGGAAACCTGTAAAAGTCAGGAAATTTAAAAACATAATTTGGTTGGACACCTTCAATGTATTTGAATATCAAGAATCTTCCATGAACTATAATCTGTAACCTGAGGTATTTTTCAGGAATGATGTAACTTACTTTAACATAAAGTAAACATAAACAATATATCTACAAAACTAATTCCAATCGCAGGAGCAGTAAGCAGATGTACCTACGCCATAACTAATCCAGTCATTCTTTGGTACGCTCTTATCTAATATATGAGCAATATTTGGGGTTTTGCAACATAGTCAAGACTAAAAAAACTGTCTTCAAAATATCATTATAAATATATTTATATGTAATTCACCTGCTAGGGAACATGGAACTGTTTAAATTTATAAATATTTGATGAAGCCTCTCAATAAAATAAATGCTTACAAAAAATTGATAAAAATAAACACAAAAGTACTTTCAGTACAGTCAAGCCATAATACTAGAAGTTCAATTAAAATATATAATTAAGTCTTTTGAAACTATAAGCTACAGAGCAAAGTCATTTTCAAATAATACATTTTTTTTAAATCATTGAAAATTATTTATTTGCCACACACACCCACACATCATCATCATAATCATCATATCCATCACCACCAACTGTTTCCAGCCTGTGGCCAGGTCAGTTTAGTAAATTGCCTCCTCTTCCACTATCCTTCTTCCTTCAATTGCTTCCATTCTTTTCCTCTCACACACTTTCTCTTTGCTTTTCCCACCTCTTTCTTGGCCTCCCTTGCAGTATTTTTACTCATTTCCATAGGCATCCTCTCTTTGACACTAAACAGCTTTATTATAATAATATCAACCTAACAAATATTATGTAAAGTTGTTGCCCCTGTCCCATACTCTTATCTTGTTTAAAGTCAGTAACCTATTTAATTCTGAGTGTCAATAATGATTTTACTATGGTTATACTATCAATGAACCTCTTTTAATAATCAAATGAAAATTAATCATTAGCAAAAAAGTACCTGCTTTTTTTTTAACTTTCTACATTTTCAAAATTTCCCTTTACACATTATATGTTATTAAATTGATGAACCAATCTTGTAAGTTTTAATAATAAACAAAACTAAAGGATAATTTTTATAATATTGCTGAAGTGCTTGGTTTAAAGACTTATTTTTATAGAATAAATCAAGTAAAATAAAATTTACCTTCATTATTTCTTATAGAATTAAACATATTTCCTAGAATATCAAAAGGGTTCGTGCTTCATAGGCTCTGACTATATGTTCTCAGCAAAATTCATAATTTTCTATTTCCCTGAACATGTATGTTTTTTATAAATTAATTTTTTTTATTACTGTCACTTTTTTCACATTACTCTATTAAATCTGTTTATTTCAATATTTCATACCTAACAAATGTTTGTAGAATTCTTATCATAATATTAATAAGTAATATTTTTTTAAATCTATGTAAAATACATTTATAAATTCACAGTCCTCTTAGTGAGCTTAAGCTTGTTGGATCGTGTAATTAATCAACATATAATAATAAAAAAAATCTCCCAGGTACTATATGCTGTAACATGAAGTATCTTTCAGGTACTGTATATTGTAACATGAAATATATTTCATATAGGTACTATAAATTGTAACATGAGACTTCCAGGAAATATATTTTAGATTATATAAACTGTAATGTGAAATTATTATTTTAAAACTTAAACAAAAACCCCAACTATTTAGTCGCTGCTCTTACATTACTTAAGGCATGTTTACATGATTTTCGACTCCCCTATACCACCTCCCTTTTCTAATTTATTGAATTTGGTAAATTAGATTATTTTGATCATTTATTTTTGGAAATTAGTATTGGTAATAAAGCATATGCTATGACATTTTAGAATACTTTAATTGCATTAAAATTTGGTGTAATACATCATATGAATTGATATTAAAGTCGGACACCTTAATTGAGTTGGTAGTGTGTCTGCCGACTATACTAAGGGTCCCTGGTTCAGTTCCCGGCATAGCCAAAAAATATATCATTGGTGAACAATGTTTACCCTTTCACATTGATGAATTAACAAACAGCCTGGGGCTGGATATTAACTGTTCTAGATTTAAGCTAGTTAGTAAGTCATGTTCTGATATAATAATTTGGTTCAGAAAGGGCACTTTAAATACCTACCTCAAATAAATAATAATACTTAGCATTGCGTCTTACTACCCATTCGGGCTAGATGCTTAAGTACTAATCAAACTAGTGGATTAGGAATTGGGAAGTTTGAAAATAGAGAGGTGACGCTGCATTTGTATGGAGGTAGAGTGTTCACATAAATGAATATGAAAAATTAATATAATGAAATTTTGTAATATATTTATTTTCTGACAATTTTTTTTTAATGTGTTCAATAAATATCTATGAAAACCTTATGTAAGATGGATTTTGACCCTTCTTACTCCCCTTGTAAGAAAACATAAGAAAATACAGAATCCCCCCTGTTCTTCCAAAAACCCTTATGTAATTTAAGGCTCCTTAATTGTTTTAAATTTTGCTAATGACATGAAGATTGCAGAAAACCACACTTTGGTGTGTTTTCAGGTTGAAGCATAAACTTTTATCTCGTATACTATGTATGGTTAAATTGCCATAAGATAGAATCAGTATTTGCCAAGAATGTTTGACCTCTCCTTTTTTCAACCTTCACCTCTTCTTTGATGGATGGCCTTATGTTTATAAGTAATTGACTTTAGGTGTTGTCTCTCTCTCTCTCCTCTCCAATTATTATAGTTGCTTCATCTACTTGTTAGCTGGTAAACTGCCCTTGCTGCAGCCTGAAATATTTAACAATTACAATAATTATAATGTAATTTTAATAAAGTCTTAATATCTTAAAATATCTTCTAGGTACAATATACTCTAATATGAAGGATCTTTTAGATACACTTTACTCTTATGCAGGGTCTCATGTACTATACAAGACCTACTGTTATATGTAATAATCTTCAATGTAATATGTAGTCTGATATACAATTATCTTAAAGAAACTCTTTTTGTAGCATTAAATTATTTTAGAGCTACATTTAGGCTATATAGTTACACGAGAGAGGGTCTAATGAGAAGAGGGAACCAGGGGTAGTAAGTAGTTCTATAGGTGATTAATAAGGAGAAAAGAAGTGTTGTACAGGGTGTACTTTGTAAAGGTACAGAATTTTTGCCCCTTCGTTTAGGAGCCAATTGAAGTGATACTGTTTAATTAGCTGATAATTGCCCCGTGATCAAGCACTAATTAAAGCAGTACGGTATTTTGATGATATAATTGGTATTTATAGCCCCGTGATCGAGCACCAATTGAAGAGTTTTGTTACGAGCCCCTCGTTCAGACGCCAATTGAAGTGTTACTGATATAAATCACTTTATTTAGTATTGAATAATAGCACATTTGTAAAGTTTGATACTATTTATTTATTCAATAATCACTATTTGTAATGGTTGAAAAACTGATCATGTCGCGTAGCGTAACAATTTAGAGAGGCGGCTGATAACACGATCGTAGTAATCGCGGACAGGAGTTGCAGATCCGAGTACATCAAGGACTGGGCTCCTAGTGCCGTTCATTTGCACTATCTTTTGTATATATCATTTGCTCATGGAAACTTCGAGAAGCTTATGTTTAGAAAAAATAAAATAAAATATAAACATCTGGATGGAAGTAGAAGGTTCTAGAACAGGAAGCTGGCTCAAATTACCTTTTAAAAATGCATATCGATCTTCTTTCGAGAAGAGGAAGTTATTTTTATTTTCTTATAAAAACTTTAAATTGTCATTTTGACCTTACAGGTCCTACATCACGCAGTCTGCCGTCATTTATAGTGGCTCTTGTGCCTTCTTGGAAGAAGAAGTGCTTTAAGCGCCACGTAATAGATTATATTATTTAAATAAAATAAAATATGTTTGTAAAATTAGGACGAGATTATTGTCAATGCTCTCACATATTCTTAAGGGGCAACTCAAGTACATTACAACTTTGTAACCATTGTCACATATTCAGCAGAAATAGACATTGAATGTAAGAAAGACTAAGAAAGTGGATGCCATGGGAATGGAGTTTGTGAGGAGTGTATTTGCTGGCATGAGTAGAAACCAGATAAGGCAGGGCCTCCCAAACTTTTTGAGACCTCTCAGCTCTTCACATGTCAGATTTTCTGTGTACCGGCCCCTGTATTCTGTACTCAATATTAAATAAAAAACAAGACAAATTCGATTTGGTGGACAGTAAAAAAAATACAAAATTAGAACAACAATACAGAACTGAATAAGGAGGAATTACAGTAAACATATTTTTGTTGTACATGATCTCATGTGTACAGTTTGTTCATAATGGTGAAACATCTCCTGTATTTTATGATTTCATTTTCATTTTTTCACCGACATTTAAAAATGAAAGACATTCTTACATTAAACCGGTTTTGGTAGAACAAACACATTGGATGTGATATACTGTGACTCTTTATACAAACAACAAGCAACAAATTATGAATTTCTTTCACAATGATGACATTTTTACTTTGTCTTTCACATTTTTACAGTAATTTTAGAAACCACCCAACAGAGGTATTTGCATCTTAATGGGATGGATGAGCTTGTTTCTCATCACATAAAATATTGAATCTTAGGACAATGTATGATACAACTATGTGAGTCTTCTTCTCAAAGTTAACTTTGCTTCTATAGCTTTATTTTATTACCGCCAGGGCTGAAAATCCTGTGTTGAAAAGGTAGGATGGGGGTATAAGGGAGAATTACTCTCATGGCTTTCTTACTCAATTCTGGGTAGTGTGGGTAGCCAATTTTTCAAGACGCATTAGAATGTAGAACTCAAATGAAGAGAGTGCTTTCACAAGAAAAATGTATATGTTTTGTTTCATTCTTTAAAATATATACCAAACCCTTCCTTCACCTCTGACAAGATGTCTTGTGAATGTGGGGAATGCCAGGCCTCCACCGTGGTTCGGATTCCACGTTAAACTGTAGGTCCTCCATTTCATCTCACAATCACCCTACCATTACACATTAGCGTAAGTGCGTATAACCCGAACGGGTAGTAAGACGCGGTGCTAATAATAATAATAATAATAATAATAATAATATATATAAGAGTACACATATTGAAAATTTGCATGTTGCATTGCACTATACATTATAAGTTTTTCCTTATATCTATGATGCGCCGGACCAAGACCGGCGATGTCCCAGGGCGTTGCAACACAGTTTGGGAACCCCTGGGATAAGGAATGAAGTTATCCGATAAAGAGTTGGGGTGCAGGGAGTACATTGAGATGCTATGGGCATGTAATGAGGATGAAGAAGGAGAGACAAACTAAGAAAGAGATAGGTGGAACAGATAACATAAAGTGTGCAAGTGAAAGGAGAAGAATGGAAGCATTTGAATAATGGAAGGAAAGAGGAAGATGGAGGCATTTTACTAAACTGACTCGGTCACAGACTGGAAACAGTTGATGGTGAGTTACATCTAAGTATCTTAGAGGTACTATTAAACAGTGTAGAATTAAATTGATTCCCATTATTTCTATATATATATATTTTTTCAAATGACAAAACTATTTTGGATGATATGTGTTTGTTGATATTAAAAAAAAACTAGCACGAGCTGGTGTGAAGTAAGTGAACCAAGAATGGGTCAAGGGCATCAGCTTCATTTAATACTTACTGCCTGTGGCTGGGATTAACCAAGGCCAACTTATAATACATTTCCACTTCCTTAACGTATTTTTACTGGCAAATTAATTACTCCCATATGTTTAGATATATGTCAATTAAATGATGCCTTGGAGGGATGTTTAACAATAACTTGTAAATAGAAGCCTTGCACAAGTATATAGATAGATACTGTATGAACAAGAGATATAATATATTAAATAATTAATTAAAAATTATTATAATCACACTTGTATCTTGTTATAACAGACTACCAAAATTAAAAAAAAGTTTTTATAACTTAGCGAGCGAGCCATATAAAATATTAGTTTCATAATAAAACATTTTTGTTTTGTAAACATCATAAGAATAAAACCACCTTGATGGTTTGTGTGCCTTGTTTTGGCTGGTTCTCTATCTTAATTTCAAAATAGCACGTATTATTTTAGAAGCTCTCATTTGAAAAGCATTTTTTAAGTGATCCATGGAAGCTGCATCAACAAATAAGAAGCGTTCAAACTGTTATATTCATAATTTCATGTTTCATTAATGTAAAATCAGTTATTAAAAACAAATGGTTTGATTGTGTAACTGTTCTGACACCAAAAGTAACACATCAACATATAGTCTTGCAGTTAATATGGTTTAGCGATTGGATATATGGTAATTTTTCCTAGTTGTCAGATACTTCTCCTACTGTGGATGTCCTATACCTGTATGAGAGTATATTGTAGGGGAGACCCTTGCACCTTGGGCAGGTTAATTTCCAAAATTATATTGTTGAGTTTTAAATTATCATCGATTTTTAAGTGCAATATAAACTTAAGTAGTTGTGTTATATGTATGGTTTACCTCAATCATTCAAATCTTTATTATGATATAAAATACACAGTTTAAAATTATAGCTACACATGGGCCAGTAATGTAGCTTGGGCCAAGGTAGCATAAAATATTTCTATAATTTTCATTGAGGATGAAACTAAATAGCTACCATAACATTAAATGAGCAAATGAACCCCAGTAATAATAAAAAACATTGAATGCATAATAAATGTACATATTAAGATGAAATATAAAATCTTTAAATTCAAAACATAAACATGATTCCATCATTGTCAGCTTAGTAACACACACACACACACTATAGTTTATTTTGTACTAAAACTAAGGATAATGTCTAATACATATTGAATCCTGAAAAGGAAATGGTAAATGTCAGTCATCTACTTCTACCCAACACTGGGTTGGGAAGTACAACTACAATACCACTAGTTATCACTTCACACATATCTTCTTCTTATGGCCAAGCAAAATTAGAACTATTTTTCATTCTTCTGGTAAACTTAATTGTAAGTTGGCCATTCTGGACAAATACATTTACTCCAATATAATGCTTTAACGTCTTCTTGGTTGAGAACTTAACTAAGACCCATTTGTATTTTTGAAGTGGCATGCTTCCTTCAAGGAAAGTCTTTTCCTTAAAATAATTTTCTTAATTTTGATATTTTCATATCACTTGGCCAATGCTTGTGTCGCTTTCATCGCTTGATAATAGGGAATCACAGTTATTATCAGAGCTCGATTCAGGAAGCTTTTGAGTTCTAGTTTTCTTGTTTGTCAATTTGTTGTCCAAAACTAAAGTGATAGTAAATTTCTTTGGAGCTATTCGCTTGCATGCTACCTTATCTGCATCCAATGAAAGTATATCTTCAATTTCTTCTTTTCCGGAATATTAGTTAAAAACTCTGGTTCTTTATTGTTTACGACCACATCTATTTGCCTTTCTTGCTTGAGCTTTGGGGTTGTAATAATTCTAGGATGTCCTTTGACAATTTTAATGAATGAAAAAACTCTGGTTCTTTATTGTTTACGACCACCTCTATTTGCCTTTCTTGCTTGAGCTTTGGGGTTGTAATAATTCTAGGATGTCCTTTGACAATTTTAATGAATGAACTTTTTTTTTTAAATTTGATATCAATGCTTTGATATGTGTGTGATCATTTACTACAGAATTTGTGGTGGTGGCAGTAGCGTATTCTGAGAAAAATTAATAGGTTTGCTGTACTCTAAAAGTTGCAACGGAGATTTGGGGGCCGAAGACCCTCAACCACGGTTGTCCAAGAATGTCAAGGGATTATTTCAAAGTATATATTTGAAGATGTGTCTATATAAAAAAGTGGTTCTCGAATATATATTATTTCCCTTTAACTGTATGCTATCTTAGGAAATTTTGAGCCCCCCTTCTTCCACTCCCATATTCTCTCTTCTTTTATTTATCCATAACGATGATTACCATCCACTCAAAATGTAATAAAAGTAACTCCAATGGTGTCAGTCCGCATTCAGGCTATACCTACCGAGTGACTAACAAACTATTTGGCAAATTAGTGCCAACTCTTGTGGATAGAGGCTGTCATGTAGTGGGTATTACAAAGACTCCAGCCACTAAGCTCGGCTTTCTATACCAGAGCCACTACTACTTTGTTCAAGTAGCTTCTAATTTATCCACTCAAGGTTGAATCTAACCCGTTCCAGACCCACTGCTTCCCAGATAATCTGGACGCGCCGGGAATCAATCCCGGGACCTATGGGTCTGTAGCCAGAACCTATGACCACTAGACCACATAAGTGGTCCTCAAATTGTAATGATATCTACAATGGTTATAAATTTAAATAAATATTAATGTCGGGGCTAAGAGTGGTATGGGCACATTTCTGAATGCATGAGAGACAGATTCTATTCAATTAACCTAGTGTTATTAAAAGCACATAGCAATACTCAAAGCAAACAATCATAATGAGAGTAAAATGAAGTGATACATCGATCAAGCGTCCATCAGATCTTGGTGAGAGGGAATCAGGTGGATTGTCCAACTCACGTTGCAATTAAAACTATTTTATAAAGCCTAACTTAACTCACACAATGCTGCTTGGAAACAAACGGGTCTTTCAACTTGAGAATTTATGCTCCAGAAGTTATTTAGATGCGTTAATTCTGACTAACTTAGGGGAGATTATTTCGAACCATTAATACTCTATCGCTATGTTATTGATTTATTGCTAAGATATTTACACATATCTTTTGTTGTAAGCAGTGGTGCACCCAAGTAGGAGAGGGGCAAACAAGGTATTTACTCCCTTTCCCCTCTTTCTCCAACACCACAAATATGATAATAAAAATTTAAATAATATTAAGTATAACTAGCATTGAAAATGTGTCGAATGTATATGATACATTTTAAGACCAGGCTTAAGACTTAAGTCTAATATTCAAAATATTTATCGTTACACACAAAATTAACAATTGAAAAAACATACAAACAATAGCTTCGATACCATTTGTATTATTTAAATTACTTAATTACTATAATACTACTCAAAATTATTTATAAAAGGATTTAATATTCATAAATATTCTCAGCCTTCAGGGCTTAGGAGGCTGTGCAACCCCAAACCCGCTCTCTCCATCAAAATGTAATTCTTGCTACAGCCTTGATTGAATGCCTTCCCCCAAAGTAAATGGCTAGGTGGGCCACTGATTAAGTAAATTATAAGAAAATATACTTTATTTTAACTTTTCCTTCTAAATCATCTTGAAATAGTGAACTTACACTCTTGACTTTTGGAATTCTTTGATGTATAATTATATAAAATTACAATGACCAATAAGTTGTTACTGTAAAACAAAAACTAAAAGAACATTATTAAAACTTCACTATCCTTTTTACTAAAGAAAAACAAGAACTACCATCAACAGCGGTTAAAGTAGCCTTGTCACCCGCTTTACCGCCCCCCACCCCCTCCCCCACTCTATCAGAACTGAAATGCCTAAATTTTAAAGAATTGGTAAATGTGTTTGCCAAATATATGATAATACATGTGACTAGAATACCTAAACATAACTCATTGTATTTAATTAGTGTATAATTTAAAGCTTGTTATGTATATTAACTATTATTTTACAAATAATTATACATTTATTTTATGTATTTTTACTTAAATTATATAAAATTAGCTTAATAAATAAACATTGTGATCTTGAATCTTTTTTCAATAGTTGGCACAATACTTAGCTTGCTTCACAGGAACAGCATGACCTGGGTTGTGAAAACCCGAGCTCACTGGCCAATTACTTATGGGCGAGCGGAAAGGAATGTGTTGCCACCCCCTACATATTGGGAAAGGTCATTAGAGCCTCCCTAGCTTGCCTTGCGTTTTTCAAGTAGCAAGCCCTGGGTTTCCTATTGTGCTTAGTAGAACCTTTTGGAAGAAGAACTACTTAAAACACAGTATTCTTGGAATATGAAGCAATATTAGTTTTAAAATTATTAATTTGTTACATTTATATTTATTAACAATTTAAACATTAGTGTTTACACAGTTCACACAGACAGCATTGAATTAAACAAAAAACTAGTTCATATCATTTTGGGTATGCAGTGTAGGACTAGCATAAACAGAGAATACGCCACTGGGTGGTAGGAAGAGACTGCACCTCCGCTGACATCAACCACTCTTTAATATCAGATGAATCAAAATCATTTGTTGCTGATGAAAGTGGTGGAGGTTGGGAATGTGTTGTAATACTGGTGAAAACAGGTTGATCTTTATCTGAAAACCATTGCTCCTCACTCCGAGTTAAATCTAGTTCATTTACTTCTATTTAAAGTGGTGTAGCTTATTCCTAGGTTTCTTTGTACTGATCTTGTGTGACAAACTGCTTTTCATTCTGGGGCGAGACCAATTCATTTGTATCTGATGATGACATTGAAGGCTAAATTTGTGAAGGAAAAACAGGATTATCTTGTGGTCTCGCTAGCTGTTATTGTTCACTTACAAATGAAGGCATTGAATTACAGGGCTGAATAATGCTTGCATTCAGCATATTTGATGGCTCTGGTCTGTCTATTTCCTATGAACTGAGGTATTCATCTTCTCTGAAAACATCAGGATTTACAGGCCAGAAACTCGAAACCTAGATTGAATGTTTGATGACGTAAAAGCCCTTGGGCCGAGGTGGACAACCCTGTCGTCAATTGCCACAAGTGGTGAATTTTAATTTGTAAACTCTCACAGTAAAATAAACTTTCCCCTGACAGTGTGTGTTGGTTGTAACTTGATATTTCCTGTATATGATTGGAAGCATTACACATATGCATTGAGTTCAGATATTCAGCAAATGTTTCTGCAAATTGACAGACAAAAGGATTGTTACATTTCACATTAAATTGTCTTACATTTTAGTTTTTAATAATTGCTATCATTTGTGTCTAAGACAGTTGTAACTAAGTAGACAAAGTGTACTTGTTTTGAATAAACTTGTTCAAACAGTGTGTGCCTTGTTTTAAATGTTCGATTGAGCAACCTTATTTCTCAGTTTTTACAGGATGTGGTGAATTTCACTTCTCATTTGCCACAGCTGTGGCTGTATGTACATTCAAAAATATGCTGGCCACCTCTTCTCTAGGGTATGCTTGACATATCAAGTGAGCAATATCATATACGGTTATTGGTTTTCCTGGATTAGTCAGCATCCAATTATTGCAAGCTACATAATAGTATTTCTTCAAAGGGCCAAACACACTCATATCAAGAGGCTGCAGCTTGTGGCTGGTGTGTGGAGGAAATGTTAATATTATCATACAATTTTATTTGTCCATATTATTTTATAGCTTGAATTATCACATGACTCATGGTTATCTAATATGAGCAATACTGGTTTGTCTTATTTTGGCTTGGCATGTTCAATAAAATTCTCTAGAAAATCAACAATTATTTTGCCACTGGGATGAGCAATGCCATGGTACACGGTGGCATTCCATTCACCATGTGATTTTTGAAATTAACTGTTGGAAATATTAAAACTGGAGGTACTGAGTTACCAAGACCATTGATACAATCTCTTAATTTGAGATTAGTACCTCTCCTCCCAGATGTAACACTGCCAACCTGTTTACTACCTTAAAAAAAAAATTGTGTGTGTGTGTGTGCGCGCATCTCACTTTCATCTATGTTATAAATTAATTCTAGTGAAAACTATTTTTTTACTATGCTTTTGTATTTTCTCAAAAAAAATATGTTGATCTGGCAAGACTTGTCGCTTGGGGTTTTCATAAGGATATCATGTTGTTTTGTTTCATACACTCAGTGAACCATTGCTTTCCAGCTTGACCATTAATACCCCAACTCTGAGGGTATACTTTGCCCTTTTCTTTAGCAAACTGGTATGAAAATTCCATTAATTCTTTCCTAGAGACCTTAATGAAGCTTGTATGCTTTTATTAAATAATTTGTGAGTGCTCCCTCTTCAAAACTAAATGCAGTCCACACTGTGCATTACCACTTCCCTGATGAACATCAAGATGCTGCTGTAGCATGGTGTGAGACAATTCAAATTTCTTTACTGCAGCTCAAACTGATAACCCCCCCTTTTTTTTCACAGCTTTTATTGCTGCAGCAAGATTATTTTCCAATATTTTGGGTCGCTTGTGACCATCCTTACTTCTTGGCATCTGAAATAAAAGCAATTTATTATATTCTGTGCTGTTAAATAATACCTTTGTTATTATATACATGTAATATTTAAAAGTTAATTATATTTTAACATGTCCTTGTACCACGATTCTTATACCTAGGACCATGGCCCAAGGTACATTTTCTTGCCATATTTATGTTATAGTGTGTTTCTCCTTATATGAGGGACAAATAAACTAAACAAGTAGGTCAATGTGTACTATAATCTTTGACGTACACCTCCAACACACTAGCTAATATTCATTCATCTTACCTTTATTGCAATAAACAGAAAACTGCAAACTCAGATATTACTTTCAATAGCCAAAAACCAGACATATCTTCCATGAAACAAGCTCATAATTCTACAGTATTTTCAAACAGTTGAAGCCAATACCAATCTAAAAATGCCAACATACAATTTTACCTTCTTCATGAAGTTAAAAAAAGCCCATTAAGGCCTAAGGTACAAGGTGGACATAGGTACAAGGGTTTCCCTGGAAGCTACTTCATGTTATTGTATATTGTACATTGTACATTACAGTGTATTGATATGTTAAAGTACCTATAGTGTATTATTATGATATTTTATGTTACAATACATAGCTCCAAGATAAATCATGTAGCATATATTTTACCTGAAATATAATTTCTTGCTACAATAGGGCCTATATTGTTCATGGAAGATTGTATTTGAGAGTTTCTTATATCTGGAAGATTATTTCATATAAGTTTATTGTACCTAAAATATACTTTAATGCTACAAGCTATTGTACTTCTAAAATACTGTACTTTATTCATATATTATATTGTAATTTGAAAGATATGTTATATTAGGTCTATATTTTACTACTACTATTATTATTATCTCCGTGTCTTACTACCCGTTTGGGTTATATGCACTCGTTTGGGCTATACACACTTATGCTAATGTGTAGTGGTAGGGTGATTGTGAGATGAAATGAAGGAATTACAGTTTAACGTGGAATCCAAACCACGGCGGAGGCCTGGCATCCCTCACATTCACAAGTTGTGATTAATACACGTCTTGTCAGAGGTGAAGGAAGGGTTTGGCAATCATATAACTCTTTGCCGGGACCAAGGATTGAACCCCGGGCACCTTACCCCTAGTCCACCAGGTCACCAATTTATCTTACTATTAATATATTTCATATTAATGAGTGTTGTACCTGGAAGCTACCTTATGTTATGACATAATGTTTTTGTAAGATATGTGCATGCTGCAGTTAAGTTGCACCTTAAAGATACTTTTATGTTGCAGTGCATTGTACTTGGAATATACTCCAAATGTTCATGGAAGAAACTTTGGTTTATTTTACTTAGAAACTTCTTCATGTTATTGTTTATAGTTCCTGGAACAAATTTTTTTAACTTGACGTTACGTTCCTGTTACATCAAATATTGGACTAAAAAGATAGCTCATAGAACATTAGATTTTATATTGTGTTTCAGGCTCGTATTGACAAATGCTTAAATTAACTGTGTAATATATTAACTTAATGGCCATCTATTTTTTTTTTTTTAGCGAAAACATACTGACTATTCTCTACTGTGGTGAACAGAGTTTTATGTTAAACCTTTCCCGGTCTAAGCGCTCAAAAGCTGCACCATATTTCAGCACTCTCCAAGCCATCTGTTGGGCTATTTGCTAACTATTTTATATTTAGTTGTTATTTTAGAACATGTAGGTCTCTCTCATATTAAATTTATTATTTTCTTAGCGTTGTTAGTTTTGCTTTAGAATGGTCTCCTTACAAGATGATATGATTGTTTTGGAGCTCAATAAAGATGTATCTGGCAGTGAATCTGATAGTTCTGACGATAACTATATTGATATTGAGTGTAATAAAAATAATGAAGATCCTGAAATATTTGATATAATTGATGGTGATCTGGAAAACAATTTAAATGGGGGTGGTGATTGTGCTGCTGTTGTAAGGCGTTTTCAACCACCTTTGTTGACATTTACTGACAGGCTACAATTTGATGTTCCAAATACTGGTACAGCGCATGACTTATCCTTGGGTTCCAATGAACTATGTTATATTAAATTAGTGTTAGGTAGTAACATTTTTCAGCACTTTGCTGAAAATACAAATAAATATTCCAAGTTTAGGCAACCAAAAATAGGTAAAGTGGATCAAGAGTGTTATGAAACAACTGAGGAAGAAATGAGGGCTACATAGAAGTATTGGTTTTTATTGGTGTATTTGATTTGCTAGAAACATCTGGTTACTGGCACAGCTCAGTCATTGAATGCCCTGTAATTTGTAATTGCATGAGTTGCCCCTCTGCAGAATTGATTGTTTTCTTGAATACCACCAGGAAAGGGGAGTTGGAGTTGAAAACTAATTGTAAATATTAATTAAATAATTTATTTGGACTATAATATTTAGATCCTAGAAATGTCAATGTGATCCCTAATATAATTGGTTGTTTCTAAAAAATGCAATGTAGTATGTTTAATTACATCCTGAGTTATTGTTTATAGCTTAGACTCATGTGCAAATTTTCATGTTATTAAAAATAAAGGGGATAGTGGTGGGGAATTTGGCTCTTATAATAGCGCCGGGAAAGGGTTAACTAGTCCTGTCAAGTTGTGTTGAATTAGGATATAAACTTAATTTACTAAAAAAGTATTTCTTGCTAGTTTTAATGTTCAGGCTAAAAGATCCCATCTTCCTTGCTAGTTATATAGTATATGACCAATCCTGCTGGTAAGTTGTATTAGACTAGGATATAGTGATTGTTTTATTTTTACAACAAACCATGAGTTGGGCATTACATAAATGTCTAAAGTATAATTAATCTCAACTAAACTGATAACTCAAACTTAATTTTCCTAATATCCCCAAGCAAATAAAGGGTTTATTTGAAATATATACGTCTACTAATGTTATCCTTCATCAAAGACCGGTAGATTATTACAATCAATTGGCAAACCAAACTCTCACCTGTGGAGCCAAAGTTCAAGACATACTCATGGCTTTGAACACTGTTTTTTTCTAAAATGTGCATCACTACAGGTGAATCCTGTTTTTTATGTTTATTCATAAACACGACAGATAAATAGCTATTTTATCCCATATCCTTTGTCTTTGTGAGCAGACCGCTCTACACTTGTACTCCTACAAAGAAATGCTGCACCATTATACTAGGGTACACTTCTGACATTAAACTATGGCGAGGCTAAGGAATCAAATTGAAAGATGATCCAGACTTATTGAGATGAGAATCTTGAAAGTTTAGTTTTTAAATCATTAAGTTTATTCCGGTTCAGATACTTGTATGACTGTCTTTTTTCTAAAGTGCCATAAGCTCTCCATAGAAAGTTCCTTCTATAAAGGTGGGGTTATTTGAATGTTTTAGTTCCTTAAAATACATTTCCTTTGACCTGTTTTTATGGTTGGATGGTGTTTTTTATTTAAGTTTGAAAATAAAATGGTTTAATCGTTATTATAAAAATAACACCTGGGGGATTTGAACCTGGCTATACTTGTGACTTTTCTGCTGTGACAAAAATGTTGTGAACAGGACACCAGCACTCAAAGACATGTTATAAATGTGAGAGGCCATACTATGCAACTACTGTATGGTGACAGCACCTGGTCACAGAAAAAAACAACCTTAGATCATCCATAAAAATAATGTGGCTTGATGTTCTTGTGATCTAGTCACAGCGTTTTTGTCATACTGCCTAAGTATTGTGGGCAGTATGGGTGTCTCCTAGGCTCTTTGCAGCAATTGCTAGACCAGTAAGAGTTTTCCCTCCAAAACACTGTATGCAACTAATATTGTTATGATGCTAAGGATGTGTGTGTAACTACATTTTTGTTTTGTAAATTAATGCCCAGAAATCAAGTTCCTTGTTTTATCAACACTAAAACTTTGATATTAACTTGTGCTATGTATACAAATTATTCTACTTCATGATTTGTTAGAATTGGATGGAATTTATATTGAGTTTAGTTTTCAATTTTTTAAGTAATTATAAACATGTATTGTGAACCATTTTAATTGAATGTTTGTTTAGTAATATCATTACAAATATATCATTAACTGTTGTGTGGGTGTTGATATAGGAGCCTTGATGCATGGGTCAAATGGATTTTTTTTTAATGATAACCTGGATATGTGAATTTGTGCGCTTGAAAAATATTTTTAACCAATCTAAAAGAATTTAAAAAGTACAGTAGGACTCTGTTAATTTGAAATTCAAGGGACCCTCAAATACATATTTTTAGTTATAAATTTCAAATAATGCTAAAAAAAATCACATCTTAAGAATAGTATAGATGATCAACTTCCTTATTAAATATTATTTAAATGGAGTTTAAAAGAGAAACTTAACTCCCCAATACAGAATGTGAGATACAAAGAAATTAACTGAATAGTAAGTTAAACTGGGTTAAACTGTTTTGAAAAAGGCATCAATTTTGTATTGTCTTGATTTAGGTGTACATTATTTAACAACATGCTGTGAAAATATCTCACAATTTGATGAAATTTAATGGAAGGTCCGGCATCGCATCACTTACTGTTCAAATGTTTTTAGAGCCTACATAATTTCTCGCACACTTTGACATGGTTGCTGTCCTTGGCATTGTCCTGTGTGTTGTCATTGTTAGCCCAGGAAACATATTTTGATTTTCAGAGAATGTTAAATAAGTAGGTGGTGTATGTAAATTGTGATCAAAGGTGGCAAATTCTTCACTTATGTCGTAAATATTATTTATTTAAAATTAGTCACCTATACCTAATTTTGTCCATGAAGTTAAAAAGTTATTTAAAATTACAAATTATTAAAATTTTGGGCTAATGAACATTTTTAGGACAGACAATAACATATATTTTGCTGGGAGAAACGCGCAGCTTTGAATTATCTGTTTGCTCTTTAACAAGGTTCTACTGTATAGTGACAACTCTATGTTCAATACATGGAAAAATAATAAACAGTGAATCGTGCTGTGATATTTTCAAATACATATTTGCAAATTCCAACCTTTGATTAATAGATGAATCTAAATTGAAGCTTCAGAAAAAAAAAGTATCTCTTAAATTCAACTCTTTCCATGATAAATTTATGAATGTTGTATTCTAAAACACAAAAATATGTTGTAATTTTCTCAATTTGAAAGCAGATAGCAAGCAAACATAAATTGCAAATTTTCTCTGATACAAATGAAAACTTTTGTGATAAGTATAGGAACTTTCTCTGTCAATTTTATGAGCATAGGAATTGATTTGGTTTAGTTGCTATTAGCAGCAATATCAGTAGGACAGGCGGCATTAAAAATAATATGGACAACTATGGCCTACTGGTCAGAGTTCCTGGCTACAGATCCATGGGTCTGGAAGAAGGTCAACCTCGGTCTCATGAGGACAAGTCAGGAGCTACTTGAATAAATAAGTAGGTCTCCAGTTTAGGAAACCGAAATGAATGGCTGGAGGCCTTGTTGTGCTCACCACGACAACTACCCACAAATGCCGGCACTCTCATTGCTAACGGCAGCGGCTGCTCAGTCTATATGGTTCGCCTGTACCTTGGAGTTTTTTTTATGAACAACTATGAGTTGTGTAGATGCAGACAGGTTTTTATTCTTCTCATTGATTGAAGATCTGATATAATTAAAGTTTTGAGTTTGAGTTTTGTAGTATGTTGAAACAGTGTATTAGTATGAAAAAGAATGATAAGAATTTAATTTAGGATCTTTTTAAAACTGATAGTGTTGAAAGGTGCTATTTCAAATGCTACAAAATGTTAGGTATGTGCAGAACTTCGACTTGGCTTCATATATTCGTTCATTTCAACTTTGATTCAAAGTGAAACTTCGGATTTGACAATTACAAAGCTTTGAAAAAAAATAATTAAAACACACATTTATGTTTATTTTCATTTTCATTTTTTGTCATCATAAATAAGTGCTTGTATAAAAAATCTAAAATCATTATTTTTGGAATAAAACCTTTTGTAAATTATATTCAACACCTAAATTTACATAGTTATGTAAAGTATAATATTTGTATCCAACACTAATTTTTTTTAAAGTATTTAAACTTTGATCTGGATAAGGGAATTCATATTATTCGATTCAACTTAACTTCGAATTGAAAGAGAGTACTTCTCACACCCCTAAAAAAATGCTATTTGTAAAAATCAATGAGCTACAAATTTAATTTGAAACTTCTTTTTTTCCTGTGCCTCTAACTAGGTATAATGAACATCAATTAAATCTAATGAAAGTAAGAACTTTTACCATAAAAGAAACAAAAAGTAATTAAACGTTGTTATAACATACAACTGTTGTGTAATTCACTGTGTGTGATGTTTAAGCTTTATATGGTGGCCAAACCTTTGAATGTTTCTGTATTGTAGATTGTAAAAACCATGACATGCACTTCACACATTACCGCATTCAAGGTCGCTACTATCTTGTGGTTGTTTGCTAATAAGCAACTTTATAAATGTATGTGCATTATTAAAAGGAAGGTGACAAACCTAAACAGTTTAGTACCCTGTAATAAAAAAAAGGAACCTTGAGATATTGCACGCCAGTGTTTTTCAATATTTGTTTTAATGTTTGTAGTTACCTAACATCTAGTTTTAAATTTGAACCTATATATTATTTAAATATGTTGGGAATAATCATTTATTAAATAGTTACATATTAAAATATATTTATGTATTTTGTTCAGTTAGATTGAACTAGTGTTCAAACAAACAACAATAAAATAGTATAATCTGATTACTGCTGATAGATATTAATTTAAATTATTAAACATAAGTCCCTGATTGGCACTTAAAAACAAACGTGAACCAAAAAATAGAACCTTGTTAATTCAAACTAGCTGGAAACAAACCTTGTTTGTACTAGTGAAACTTTGGATTAAGCGGGAGAATATGGAAATATCTATGATGAGACACTGAGCATAGATTTTTTATTTTTCTCCTATTTTCCAAAAATTGTGTTCAAATTATTTGAAATTTCAGACTACCAAGTCTTGGACTAGGGTATTTTAATGAAATGGTGATATACTGTATATTAATTTTCACTGTAAAAAAAGAAGACAACCACTAATGCCACATAGTCAAGTATGTAGGGGTTCTCATAAGGGGGTAAAAAATACATGAAATGTAATCTAAAACTAGTTAATGGTGTAACTGGGTAACCTTATATTTATGTAAATTGTATTTTATACAGTGACCTTATGCTGGTTTATTATAATTATATTCAAATACGTTAGAATATTAAAGAATATTGTGGCCATATTTTCTTAATTTGTTTTATTAAAACAACTGTAATTATTATATAAAATAATCAATAAAAAATGTTTGTCTGGTATGCTTAGTGTGTTAGACTACTCAGTGTTCCTTGAACTACTCATATTGGTGACTTGTGTTGTGGTATTTTAGAAATTACTATTCTTATTTTAATGCCCATCATTTTCAATAAATAAACATTTGACTTATTTAGAGGAAAATTATAAAAATACTTTCAAAATACTTTATAACTGCAATTTATATTTTATTTCTTTGAAGAAAATTAATAACTTTTAAACTTACATTTTAAGGGTTAATCATATTTTTCTTTTTGCTCTCATATAAGTGGACACTGATAACATCAAGTGCCACAACCTATCAGAGTTTTGGTGGAACTACATCAGTGACAAAAATAGCAGCGAGTCAATTTGACATGTCTTTTGTGACTTGTAAAGCTATAAACATGAGTGTGAAAGAAGTCTCACTAAAATATTGAAATGCCTTTGTGTGTTGATAGCTTTAAATATCTATATTTTGAAATTGTATCAATAAATTGAATAGCAGATTTCAACTGCTTCAGTGGCCGCATGGTCTAAGGTGTCATTCTTATGTTGGACTAGCTTGCTGATGACGAGGATATTGGTGTTTGAATCTCTGGTGTACTGAGTTTTTTTTTGCCAAAATGGTTTCTCTCTCTTCCTTCATACAAATGTGGGTACACTTCCTCTAAATTTGACCATCCTTATCCCTAACTCATTAGCGTAAAAAAATAGCACATTTCTAAGTATAGTTGCAAGTTATTTGAAGATTTGACATATTTTGTGGAAATAATTTGAAACATTTGGAATATTAACAAAGATGAGAGATAACCTTTTGCTAATGAAAAAATACATTTCGATAGTTGGTGATAATTCAATAAAATTAGAGAGTTATTGGATATATTTTATGCTTCCAAAAATATTAATATTATTTAAATTGAATTTACAGAAAATAAACAATATGCTTCATTTGATTAATTTAATGCTTTTAAGAGGGACACTATAAAATTTTAAAATATTGAGAGATACATTAAAAGAATAAGTTAATGAAAAAACCTTTTTCATCAATAATATGTATATTCAATATTTTTGAAATCTCAGATTCAACTCAAATCACACACCCATACTCATCACTATTAATATAAAATACTTATGGAACATGAAAGAGAGGAGGAATTAAAAAAAAATTCAAATAACCAATAAATGTTCTTGCCATTGATTTAAATGACAGTTATTTTATTTAATGTTACATAGCTGTACAAAAATGTAATTTTTATTTGAATCTCAAATATAATTCAGCATATTAAAAAAGTGACAGCAGTAATTGCAAAAACCAATATATTTATAAAAAAAAATTAATACATAAAAATAAATAATTTAAACTAAATACAAATAAAAGTAGTCAGAAAAACCTTGCATAATTTCTTTAAAAGAACTAGCTAAGAATATTAGCAAAATAAATATTTACAGTTAAAAAGTAAATACTCGACACCACCTTAATTTGTAATTTTTATATAAAATAATTTTTTTTAATTTTTCACAAAAAAAAACTATAAAGAAATTAAATTGTCACATTCAAAACTTGACCATGAAAAATAAAATTTGTTTAATGTATACGTTAATATTATTTAGCCACTTAGGTGTGGCTACTAACAATTTGTTGAACAAATAACTTACTAGACAATTGAATATGTATGTGGTCTTTCCAACTTATCAAAGACATATATATATATATATATATACATGTTCGTTGATCACAGAAAAAATTGACATTTACTATGATACAAAGATACTTTAAAATAGTTGAGAGTTCCATTTTACCAAAGTGTATCTTAGGTTTGTTTATGTTTAAAATTACAATTAATTTATAATTCTGTGGGCAGGAGCACATTTTGACAGAAGTTTTACCAATATGGTAGCCTTCTGACCTGTCCTAGAAACTAGCAGGGTTCCTCTTATTATACTTGGCTATGAAATCTTTCAATGCATCAACATTCTCAATCTCACAAGAATAGGGAAAATACAAATAAATATGTACATTATTTTATTGAAAATGACCTTTCTTTAAAATAATATCCGGGTTGAGTTTACTTTCAGAAATTAAAGGATTTAACAAAACATGTGCAATTGAAGAGGGAATTTATCACTTCCCTGATGTACAGTCTATATATTTGTGGAGCGGTAGAGAGTTTATGTTGATAAGTAGAGTCTATGATAATCATTGGCGCCGAAAGCAGCATTACACTTGGGGCATTTCCTTTGTCTAGTCTCATAACGTGTGCGCAGACAGTCCCAACAAAAGACATGGAAGCACTTAGTGAGCACAGCGTCCTTGCGCTTAACCTTGCAGGATGGGCAAGTCAGAGTCTCCTTGTACTCCCGGATCTCCTCCATCATCACCTCATCCAATGTCCCTGCCAACTCTATCTTTTTCATCCGCTCAGTCTTGCGGCGCAGCTGGGCTATCTCCTCCTGCAAATCGCAGAAATAAAACCATTTGGTTACAATAGGATATTTTTTTAAATTTACACAGGTGATTGCGTTTATAACCACCAATTAATCATGTTGTTTCAGCACCAAATGGGATTGTTTGAATATAATTTATAAATGCATTTTATTGAATTAAAAATTGTTTTGTAAATAATGAGATAGTATGGAATGCTTGGATAAAACTGGAAAAAGAGCGAATAAAATTGAAATATATATGTATATAATACACTCTAAGGACCCTGTAAATGTCACATTAATTTGAATTTGATATTAATTTACTAAAGTTAAATTAAATCTCTTCTCAGCATCTTGGAAGGCTCTCTTGAGATGGTACTTGATCACAGCACCTAGCAAAAATGGGCTGCAACACACTCCAAAAACAACTCTGGTAAGGCGATAAATCTTAATATTGCCGTGTTCATCAAGCCAAAGGAATCGCAGCAAATCACGGTCACTCAAATATAAAATGATTTGAATAAATGCCTTCCTGATATTAGACACTGCCAATCCAGGACTGTCAGGAACGTGTGAGAAAAGACAGTATCAGTTCTATGAGATTACTGTCCTCTAAGCAATGATTCGAAGAAGGATGATGCTTAGCTTTCGCAGGAGCATCCAATCTTGACATGAGTGTTTGTGGCACTATTCAATTTGACAAGTCGATGTGATAAATAATATTCCTCCTTTTGTGGCTCTTCCTATGGGACCTCTTCAATTACACATTCTGCTAACCATTCATACAAAACTTGTTGGTATTCAATTTCTTCGGGTTCATAGTGAGTGTATCAAATCTATTCCTGGCCATGTCCAAATTGCTAAGAAGAGGGGGGTGCCCGCCTATCCACGGCATATTGACCTCATCACTTCTTTCTGGGTCTTCTTCTCACCTGGGTCTGTTATTTGTGGTGTGTCAAGACTCCACAGTTCGGAGATAGCGGCATCTTTGCAAAACATGGAAGTAACCACCATAGACGATGACCATGGCGTATCTTCTTCAGAGACCTTGCCCATAATGGTCCAACCCAACAACAGTAAAAATCTTACTCCCCACATCAGCACTTATTAATACGTCCTTCATTTGTGTCAGTAACAGAAATACCATAACAAATTATCTTTGTCATCCATGATCCTTCCCTAACACAGGTCACCTTTATCACAAATGGTAGGGTGATTGAAAGCTTTGAAATTGTATGCATGATCATTGGTAGGGTTACTTAAACAGATTTTGTAACAATTATGACCACTAATGTTTGTCCAGCTCCGCCAAACAATGCATGCATAATGTTCTGTGTTCTCACTGGAAAATAATCCATTTCATTAGCAGCAATTTTACATATATGAAACCGCTGTAGTGGCGTCAACTTCAGATAATTTTGGGGGGGGGCATGAGTAATGGATGCAGGGATGTGAAGTGAAAAACAAAACAAAAAATGTGGTATGTCTGGTAACTGGAGCCGTTTTCGGAATGTAGACACTCCTCCTTGATCTTACTTCTAATAATAAATTTGTCCATTTTTGGGAATTTGCGAATTATAAATAAAAATACTGATAATTTATGAAAACCATATTGAAATGTAGTAAAGAAAAAATTTTTTAAATATAATCTTAGAATTCAATGTGGAATATAGTTGAAATTTAGAATTTAATATAAATTAAAAAGATCAACTAAAGTAAGATATGGACCTTGGATTGAGCAGAAAATTGATTGAAATTAGGAAACTCCACTATATATTCATCATAATATGAAAGAGTTAAGAACACATTAAATTAATACAATTCATAAATATTCATTATCTATATTGTATATATATACAAAATAGATAATGAAATAGCATATTTACCAGTTAATGACTCATAATGTGAGTCCTTCAGCTGTAAAGAACAAAACTGAACTTAATGAATCTAATAAACAACCGTGTATATGTTACAGGAAAAGTAGATTCTCCAGTAAGAGTCGACTCGGACTAGGTAAAGTCGACACTTACTGGTCTTTTAAGTAAAAGTTGATTAAAAGTGAAAAGTGATGAATTTTGATCAACATTTACTAGTCAGAGTTGACTGTACCTAGGGAAAGTATACTCTTACTACCTTGAGTTAGTAAAAGTAACCTAACCTAATTTACCTTGGAGGTCCACCGTTCTAGCTTAACTTTTTCACGAAATAGTTGTTCCTTGGAGTCTGCCATAATTATTACACACTTAAACTAATTATTAAAATGTAAAAAAACACACAAACTAATTAATCAAACACACACTGAATCCTTGGTTACTGTTGAAAACTACAACAAATGAACGAGTGATCAAAGAAAATAACAGTAAACAAATAGAGCTGGAATATTCAAAACAAAGATGTGCGCATGAAGTTGCATGTGGAGAGCAACATCTGGATGAGTGATCAAAGAAAACAACAGTAATCAAATAGAGCTGGGATATTCAAAACAGTTGCATGTGGAGAGCAACATCGCGGAATCAACTTTTACTAAACCACAGCAGGCATAGTTAACTCTTCCTAGGAAAAGTTTATCTGTTTATTCTTTGTTTATTCTCAATCAACTTTTACTGATACTTTTGGGTCGACTTTACCTAGGCAGAGTCAAACTCTCCCTAACAATCTACTTTTCCTGTAACATATATAAATTGGGGTTATGAGGTTCTAGAAAGAAATTAAGATGTCAAAGATATTGAAATTAAACTTTAGATGATGTGCATGTACAAGCGTTGAAACTAATAGATAGATATATATGTTACAGAATTAAATATGTAAAGAACTGGTAAATATGCTATTTCATTATCTATATTGTTTCCTAATTTAATATTTGTAAGCTTTATTATTCCGTCTGAATATTTCACACGTGATTTGTAAGCTTTATTATTCTGTCTGAATATTTCACACTGGATTTGCACCATAACTTATTTTTGTTTTTTTTATCCTTTAGTCCTGATGATGGCGTCGACGTAAAACGCCGAAACATGTCGTGAACCTTGGCTGGAATGTACCAGCATGTAAAGAAAAAGGAACAAGGGCATTCAATATAGATAAGAATAGAATTCAATTTATTTCAAGTCAGATTAACCTATAATCTTACATCATTTTAATATTGTTAATTCATAAACTTCTCTATTATAAAACTTATACAATCTGTCTGTTTACGCCAATCTTCACACCTGACTTAAACTGATAAGTTTAAATTATATTATTTTAATGTGTTTTACACACACATATATATATATATATATATATTGTATTAATTTAATGTGTTCTTAACTCTTTCATATTATGATGAATATATAGTAGAGTTTCCTAATTTCAATCAATTTTCTGCTCAATCCAAGGTCCATATCTTACTCTAGTTGATCTTTGGAATTTATATTAAATTCCATATCTTACTCTAGTTGATCTTTGGAATTTATATTAAATTCCATATCTTACTCTAGTAGATCTTTGGAATTTATATTAAATTCCAAATTTCAACTCTATTCCACATTGAATTCTATGATTATATTTATTGATATTTAATTATGCTATTAATTGTGACCACAACAACAGAACTGAAAACTGAATGACTCAGATACTGCATGGCATAGACAATAGACGATGGAATAAATCAGAAACTCTCATAGTGGGAATTTGAACAGTGACTTCAGTGCTCGGGGGTATTAAACTAATACTATTGAGTGTCAACTGCAGAGTTGATACCACGATAGTACTCGATGGCAGTGTTCAATTTTGGGCGCTTCGAGATTGTACTGCTAGTGAATGTATACTACAGCTAATCTATGTGCGAACTAGGCAACTTTCAAGTGTTGGCTACTTATAAGAAAGATTCCATAAACTGTTCAAAATGCAAATTATTATTAAAAATCAAGAAACACTTTTTTCTTATAACACATTTGTCAACAAATTGTTGCACACATAAATAGAATGCAGACGTGGATAATTATGGGTGCAAAAGGATACTATGCCCCTCTTGATCCAAAAAAATAAATAAAATAAATTAGAACTAGAAAATATACAAAACAATAACAATTATTAAACCTTCCCTCCCCCTCCCGAAGTCAAGTCAGTGTCACTGGCCTCCTGTTATCCTGTATCAATAAAAGCGCAAGCACAAAGTTTGGATATTGATATAAACAAAGGAAAAACACATGCATATATGCTAAATTCGCAGCCTAGATCAACTATATCATAGTAAAATAAAGCACGGTAAACTTGCTAACTTACGGGGTAGATGTTTCTTTCCTTTGAAAAATGTTACAAGATAGCAAATTTTTTTAATGTATTCTTCAGAACCATAAGAAATAGTTAATCAGAGTTTTGGTCCCCTTCTCCTATCCAATACAAACATATTTTTGACATATATCCTTACATTTAACTTATCGGTATTTAAAACTATAACATTTTATTTCTATATGATCAAGTTGGCGTAAGCTTATGATTTTATCATAAAATTATTTGTTTATAAATGAGATTAATGTGAAAGCTAAAATTAAACTAATATTATGAATTTGAAAAACAAATATAGACCGGAATTGGGAAATTGATTTAAATTTTGTATCATTCCTGAAGTCAAATTGTCATTCTTACGGAATTTCATTTTATTGCTACATAGCTTATCAGGTAACTATTTGGGGTAATTTCAGGTATTGATGCTGTAGTATAACACCATAAATAGTTATAATATTGTAAATCATTATTATCAACTTTTTCCAACTTGTGGCCTGGTCAATTTAGTAAAATGTATCTTTCTTTCCGTTCTTCTTTCTTTATTTGCTTCCATTTCTTTCCTCTGACTCACACACTTGCGGTTAGTTATTTGCTCCTTCCATCTCTTTAATGATCTTCCTTGTGTTCTTTTTTCTACATAATTCATCACTAACATTCTCTTTGGTATTCTTTATCAACCATATCATCTCAGCTTTGCTTCCTTTACTATTTCATGTATTCCATGTACCCCCACTCTTGCCGAGACAGATTCATCTTTAATCCTAATTCTCCTCAGGACAGCTAACATGCACCTCACAAACTTTATTCCTAATCCTATGGCATCCAATGTCCATGTTTCTGCTGCATATGTGACTTTGGGTACAAATTACAGCCTAGACAGCACTTCTTTACACAAATATAGAACAAATACCTTTGGTGTACTCTTTTTTATTATATATTCTCTATTTCTACCCTTGACCTAGTTCACGCTACCCAGATATTTTACACTTTGTACCTTTCTCAGCTCTATTCCATCCAACTTTATAGTTTTATTAGGTCTTTCCTTCTTCCTCGTCATTACCATCACGTCACTCTTTGCCATGCCAAATTTCATTCCACACTTTTTAACATCTTCATTCCATTTTTGTAGCTGTTCCTGTACTTTCTCTTCATTCTCCCCCCGAACCCCCATGCCATCAAAGTCATAAGCAAACATGGCTTTCATCCATTTCTTCCCAGCTTCAACTTATTTTTTATTTGGAACCAATCCGTTTACTCCTTCTCCATCTTAATAAAATTTATCTTATCCTCATAAATAATCTCAACCCTCAATCACTTTCCAGACTTTATTTCTATCCACACTATCATATGCCTTCTTTACATCCAAAAATACCATTACAAAGTCCTTCCCAAATTTATTGTTTCTCTATATCATATGGCTAAAATCAAGTCTATTGTAGACCTCTGTTCACTAAATCCATTTATTTTTTATTTTATTTTCCAGTATCTTCTCAAATATTTTGTACACTGGCACATCAGTGTTATCCCCTATAATTCTATTCTTTTGTCTCTCAATATGCTATTATTCTTCCATATCACTCATAAAACCCTGTATAACCTTTGTGTTTCTGCATTTCCAGCAGCTCTTATCATTTACACAATTAGTTTTTCCACAGCTGTTTCATACTCTTTAATGCAGCATCCACTTCTTTCCATGTGGAACCCACTCCCTCATCTTCTGAATTTTTTATGCTCTACTTGGCTCTCATCTCCCTCCTCCTCAGGGCTGAACATCTTCTCAAATATGCCCCTGGATACTTCCTTCTCACTTCATCATTATACCTTCTTGTTTTTTACAGGAATCCTATAGTATTTGTAAATAAATTCTATCCGACTTTCCCTGACTATTTTCCCAAGTTCCCTGACCAATTTCTCATAAAATTTCTACTATAACTTTACGATACTATAAATGTGAAAATATTAATTTAATTGCATTGATTTCAGCCTCCTCCTCCCCTACAGCCGACCTTGCCTCACCTCTCATGGAAGAATAAGAAAGCAGACGTCTTGCCAATCAGTTCAGGGAAAATGATGGAAAAATAATTAAATATGTCTAACCCTATCAAAAAGTCGTAACAAACTTGATTCACTTTGGTATCATGTGCAGAAATACGTACTAAATAACAGGCCACTAACAACATACTAAAAAGTTTGGTATCATTAGTCTTATTTTACCTAAACTGTACATATCCTGAACTGAATAGCTCACAACAAGAGGAACTGTGTCTGCTTTCATATTATTCATGTCTCAAGTCAAGTTTCTTTTTATTAAAATTATCAAAAGTCATACAATAAGATACTATGCTATATTTAATAAAGTGAAGCTTGTTTCTTCTTCAGCTCTTGCAACTCCACTTCTATTGCTTCTCGTTTCTCTTCAGTTGCCGTCATTTTTTTTCTCTTTTTCCTTCTAAATCCTTAACTTGTATATCTAATTTCCTGTTTTCTGCCTTCTTCTTGTCTTCTTCACTTCTTTCCTGCTTCTTCATCTCCAAATATTCATGATAGCGTTTCCGAGCACCTCTCACGTTATCCAACATCTTTTTGCTAATGTGTATGTTTTTAATCCCTCCTGCTTCTTGAATCTCATCATGAATGTGACGCTGTGCAGTGATTGTTTTTTCATGCATATTTTCAACCAGTAAAGATTTATTGACTGAAAAACCACCTTCAACAATTGCATTCCCATGCGACAAAACAAGGCAAATCTTTATTACTTCCCAAAAATGTTTGTAGTTTGCATCTCTTATTAGAAAGCTACCATAAATAGTGTCAAGTCCTACTTCATCGCTAAACTGATCACAAGGACGAAATATTTCTTGAAACTGACATTTTTTGAGGTTGCAAAAAATGCAAGTATTCTTTTTCGTCATTTTCAGCCAGAGCATCATTTATGATGTTGGCATGATTGAGTTCCTCCAAAAGAAAAGAAAATCTCTTCTGGCCCAGTTGAGGTGAATGTTGAATAACACAAGGATCCAATGAAGACAAACCTCTCTCAGCTTTCTGTTTTAAGGGACTTCTTTCTTGTAGTTTTGCAATCATGGTGGTTAACATA
>CABFOW010001773.1:53299-74197 GCA_902141385.1 Timema californicum
ATTAAACTAGCCCATCCCATTTTCGTTTAGGTAGGTATCATCCTGTATTTAGTATAGTCCCATACTTGAGGCGTACTCAGTCTGAATACGAAAATGGCTCTAAGACACCAACTCCAAAACCAAGAAATACAAAAATTTGAAACTTGCTATATGTACTTAGGAAAAACTACTAATAAGTTTATACCTTAGGTGTTTTTTTTAAATACATATATTGCAAGATTGACACCCTGTGGTGTGGGTAGCTACAAACTAAAAAGGTTGGAAAGCTAAAACATGGCATACGTACTTTAAGAAACATAAGAGTGTGCAACTCGAGGTATTTTTTTTTAACTCTCACATATTTCACGAGCACGAAGAATCAAATCACATGATCACCGGTTTGTATTGTTAATAAGGTATCAATGTATAGCCTGAACTGGTATTATGACAGTGCTTTTTTTAAAAAACAGTATCCATTAACTGCTCACTGTCAGCATTTATTATTTGATGTACATGCGATTTGTTTTTTCTCAAAATTTATTACCAAGAAGAAACCTCAACCCTAAATCCAAAGAAATTTCATTAGACTGTTAACTTTACACAGGCTGCACCAGGTAACTAGAGCCAGTAAATAAAAAATTCAATATGAATAACAGATTATTTTGATTAACAATTATTTTAAATATTAGTTTATCCTTTCTCACAATGAAGTTGATAACAGACAGTTTTGATATTTATCCAGCTAATCTTTATTAAAAATAAAGTGAAATTCATATATTTTTAAATACATTTAGCATAATTAACAATATTGTGATTGATTTAGATTAGTCATGGTTATTATAAATATATATGTAAATTATATGAGAGTTGTTTCATCTAATGTATTTTTCTTATGTACTATTTTACTATTATTTTATCCATAGGTGATTTATATCTTAATACAGTAAAAGTAGAACATTTTAGATTCTTAAAATAAAATGAATTTTTGAATTTAATTTTGAAAAACAAGTTTACATAAAATCAAATCATGCAAAACATTGATTTAGTAAGGTGTACTCACCGAGATGCAGCTTAAGGTCTGCAGCAGACTGGGCACTCTCTATGGCCTTGCGCTTGTGCATCTCCATGGCCTGCTGTCGCAGGGCCAACTCTTTCTCCACTGTGGCCAGAGAATTTTGGAGGATGCGCTCCTTTTCCTCAAGTTTGCGGACCACAATATTGGTTGCCTCCACCTGTGTTGTCAGAGTCGCCACCTTTACAACAAGCAACATAATTTAGTATAGAGATCTTGTTTCAAGACAAATAATATACATTTCAAAGATTTATCACTAAACAAGATGCAGTCTTGTTATGGAATTATAATTTTAATTAGATTATATAAGAAAGAGTTGATTAAGGAACTCATATTCAATGTAGAAAAATATACACTAGATAAACACACCAAAATTTCGTGAGACCCATTTATAAAAACTCTTACAATAGGGCCCTGCTCATAGAGCGGGTTAGGTTCCAGAGCCCTGCTGTAAAGTGGAAATCACTGTAAAGCAGTACATAGCCTTTATAAACTTTCAAATGAATCTAAAATTCTAATAACATGTTTACACTATTAAAGTGAACAGGCATTAACTATATTGGGTTGGACTGATAGTGTAAAGCAGAGATAAAATTATGTTTAGTATGATAAGCATTAATTTTGCAATTGAAAATTCTAATTTTTCTGGCTTGAAGAAAGTTCTGTGGGAAGATTGAAGGGAAAAAAAACCACTAGTTGATTCTTTAGAGCATCTGACTAAGATCAGACTCAACCAAGGTGAGAACATAACAGAGTTCACAGATAAAATAAGGAAGATTAAACTAAATACTTATGAATTTGAGGAATGCTGTTCACAACAAGGTGATAAAATATGAAGTGGATCAGCATACTTTAGATGTATACTTCAATGGATTTATGGGTGAATTGGGGAGAATGATGCGTCTTGCCAAACCTAAGGCTTTTAAAGATCATGTGGAAGTTACAATAAATATTATAAAAGCTAGTCGCCACCCTCAAGGAATTAAAAAAGTATTTCATAAGAGATGGGGTGGGGATACTCTATTTGAAACTATAGCTTCCGAAGATCTACATTTTTTGAATAAAGAAATTAGAAATTTAAGTCAAATGTAAAGACCATATTTTAATTGATAAGTCTAATCACTTTTACACATGAAAAATGTACAAAAATGTTTTGTCAACAATACCAAATTCATTAGAATGATTGTTTGAGGAATATATATAGATCACTATCAGGAATTATATAGCTGGCCAATTAAATAGTAGTTAGGCAATTAAATAGTAGTTAGGCATTTAAAATAACACACATTTTAAGCTCAAATGTGGATCTAAATGGTTTATTGTTAAGAGTGTCAGAAGGTCTAATTAACATTAAGCAATTGATATGAAGCTATGACAGGCCTAGCAAGCCGGTAGTGGAAAACATATTGCTTGAATAAAATAATAGCCCAGGCCACAGGATGGGAACAATAATGGATGGGATCAATCAAGTGATTGAAGCTAGTGCAAACAAAAGGTTAAGTAGTGTACTTATTGAATGTAAGTTGACCATCAAACTACCGAGTTTAGTGGAAAACCACGTCAAATTACCATTGTACATGTTTAAGCCAATGAACCACAAGCCAATTATGATGACTTTATATATAATGTCAAAAAACAAAGATTACAAACCCATTCAAATTTATTTTAGTATGGAGTGTAGAAGTAATGATTAGCTTTGCTTTAACCCTAAATTTGATTGTAAGGTTATACTGTTAGAATATGTAAATAAAATGAAAAGATTGAGCAGAGAATCAACTTGTCCAGCTGACTTCTGCAACATACGACTCACTTTATTACACATGATATTTACTGCTGAATCAGTATATCTCAAGCCACGCTAATATAGTCTGTATTATGTAAATTGTTACTTGACTTATAGAGTTATAGTATGAATGAGAGAATGTCTGTTTTAGTAAATAGCTGGAGTAAATTTTCCAAAATGTGGTTTCAAAACTTTTTTTAAAAGAAGGAGTAATGAAACAGTTTGTGCCTAGTAGTGAATAGTGTAGAGAATTGAAACTTCACCTTTTGATACAAGCATGAAATTTTTCACAGATATAGACCTACTTAAGATATGATTTTAAAATATGGATGCCCAAAAAATTCCTCCGTAGGCAGGAGCTATGAAGTCATCAAGATGGCCAATGCTTCAAAATGCTTTTTTCACTGTGTGTGTATATATATATATATTTTCTACACCACTGGATCAATTTCTGATTTATTTAATTTAAATGAAAGCTCTTTAAAATATCTTTAGGATGAGTGTCTTAAAGTTTCCAATTAATAGATAATTAATTAATTTTTTTTTTAAACAATAGTGAGTGTTGGCATTTATTGTTTTTCTGTTATAACTTTCTATTCATCGGTTAAATGAAAAAAATGTTTCAAGTAGAAGTTTTGTATTGCCTTGTTTACTAAAATAAATGCATCTTGTTCTTGGTTCATATGACAAGACGTAAGGCCATAATGATTACATAATTTTCATACTAGATGTTTAAATGACTTGGCTGGGTGTATCAACTAATAATTTTTAGATGTAGATAAAGCCACTGTTTGAACCGACTATAGTAGACCTGGTGTGCACAATACCTGTTCCTTCAATACATCCTTCTCCTCACGAGCTAGTTTGTTTAGTTGATTGGTCTTGATGCGCTCAGTCATCAACTTGAAGTTAGCATCATCTTTCTCCCGTAGCTGTTGAATAAGCCTGGAGTTCTGCTCCTGCATGTCTTCGAAGGCTTGGCCTGTCACCTCCATCTCATTGAGCAGGGCCTCTTCCTCCTGCAGGATAAACTCCAATGATATATAGCTTCAGGATTGGCTAATCTACTTTTGTTTCTATCAAAAGATATGAATTGTCCTAGTAAAATATGTTACTGTTGTTAGGTTAGATAGAGGTAGGGTAATAGGATTTGATAAACCCTAAAACAATCCTCAAATATAATGTCCCTTTAAAGAAAACTTATTTTAACTTTTTGAGATACCTGCATTTTGTTATATAATTTTCTCTCCATCTTTCCTATGCCATCTTCCAAATAAAACTAAATATAATATACCAAATTATTTTTAAGGGTAAACTAAGAATTTAAGACTCAATTATGAATCCCCACAAAGAACACAAGCAATTAAATATATAAATAAGAATAATAGTTTTAAGATTGAATTTAAATTTTCCTTAAAAAACAAGAGATAAGACAATATTAAAACTAAAAAATAACCAAACAAAATATAACTATAATATAAAATGACAAAAGATTGGGAAGGTTCATTTGTTATGTGGTTGGAAAGATTTACATTACTGTATTTACTCGTGTATATCGTTTATAATCAATCAGGGTCCGGATTTTGGTGGGGTTTTTGTTTTTGTTTCTTTGTTTTATGCACATACAATGCACATGTGCATATAAGCTTTGTTCATGATCTCCTGGTTACATAAATGTAAATTTAATAGGCAATTTTTACCATTTTGAATCTTCAGGTCAGTTTTAGGCATTTATGTTGAATATAGGTATTTTTTTTTAAATATCCATGTTGAATACTTAAGTATATATGAATTAATGATGCACTGTATAAGCATAAATATTAAAACATGATTTTCCCCCACAAACACACTTGTTAGACTAAGAATAAAATGTTAGCTTCAAATGAACTTTGAACACCCTTTACCTACATGGTTGGGAAATCCACCACATTCCTGGTGAGTAATTATGCTGTAAATGGTTTAGGTGAGGTATGACTCTCGAAAATATGATAGTTTTGGTAAGAACAACGAATATTGGTGAGCTAGTACTAGGCAAACAAATGTTTGCTTGACAAAAACTCAGGCTATAAAACTTTGTGTTCCATCTCTCGAGTGCTGATGGTTAAAGATTTTAGTAGGGATAGGTCCTTGGATTTCTAAAATTCTTAGGGGTATTCAAGATTCAAGGATTCAAGAAAATTTTGGATTCAAGACTCAAATCCTTAAAATATATAGTATTTCAATTTCTCATATTAAAATTGTTTTAGTGCTCTAATTCTACTTATTGTTGGTTCAGAACAATTTATAAAATAGGATAAACTTTACAACCAGGCCCTGGCCGAGTAAGTTAACACTAACTGAATGTATGAATGTGATAATAAAATAATTGCGTATAAGAAGGAATATTAACAGTTACAATAGTTACCATTTGTATTTTCTATGATTCTATAATATTTATATTCTTCTTATGTTTATGATTTTTCCAAGATTCAGACTTCAATTTGAGATTTGGGATTCAAAGGTAAATTGGAGATTCAACCCAACAATAGATTTTAGTGCTTCAAGTAAGCTGCCAATGCTTCTGTGGACGTTAAAAGGAGTTTTTTCCAAATACAAGAGCTGCTGGCTGACAATTGACATTCATTCAAATTCAAATCAAATCCGAGTTGAATATTTTACTATGTTAAGTTTTAAAATCCAACCCATGAACCCAATAATAAAACATTTCCAAAACTGTTGGTAAGGTTTAATTTTTTACCCAATTACCCATGTGATTCCTTTACAACCTGGAAGTCAAGTTAATTTCTCTATTCTCTCTACTAAGCAACTAGTTTCTGGTCTTCTGATTGTATTTATTGGTTAGGAACATATGAGTTAGAGATTAGAATTTTGAGCTAAGTCCATCCAATTTGAATCTTTCCAATATTAAGATTCAAAATTTTAGATTTACTACATGTGATGTCAAAATTAATATGATTTGAGCTTTAAATTAATGTTTGAATGACTGTCTCTTTTTAGGCTTTATATATTAGGTCTAGTTTTTATTTTATTTTTATTATTTATAGTGTCATATGTGGTTGTATTTACAACATGAAATAGTAAAGGAAGCAAGATTGAGATGGTATGGGCATGTAATGAGGATTAAAAAAGAGAAGATGCTGAAGAAAATGTTGGAAATGAAGTTTGTGGAAAAAGATCACAAATAAAGCCAAGAAAGAGACGGGAGGAAGAGATAACAGAAAGTGTTCATGTGAAAGGAGAAGAATGGAAGAAATTAAAGGAGGAAGAATAGTGGAAGGATAGAGGAAGCATTTTACTAACCTGACCCAGCCACAAGCTGGAAACATTTGATGTTGATGATGTTGATATAATTTAATACAGTAAAGCAAATGAAAGACCCGGATCTTAGTTTAAGTGAGCCATTGTTCATTTGTTTAGTTTTTCCTTCATTTCTTTCTTTTCGCTCATACAATACCATTATTTCTGTCTACTCCCTCAATGATTTAGTTTAATGTTCAGTTCTTTCAGTTATACTTCATTCACGGGAGGAGTTTACTTCTGAAAGGTCTTTTTTTCTTACCAATATCCTACTATATAATAGATTTCTGGTAGGGAAAAAAGTCCTTTCCTAGGTAAACTCCTACCGTGAACGAACTTTAGACTCATCATCTCATTTCCACACACTATCTAACCTAATTGATCTTTGCTCTGAAGTACACCTTTGTTACTCATTCAAATGATAGAATAAGTATTAATTGAATTTCTGTCGTTTGTATGTATGGAATACGAAGAAACCAAATATAACCTGAAAATTGGATGAATATTTATAGTATAGATGTAAAGAAAATCTAGCTAATATCTGGTCTGAAGTAGGGTGAAGCATTTGGGTTTAATTAAAAGTTAAAAAGTAAGTTAAGACGAGCCTTAACATATAATATCTATAATAATAATAAAACATCTACAGTTAATGTTGTAAGGAAGCATATAAACAACTTACAAATGGTCTCATGAGGTTAAAGTTGCTGGATGTCCAACTCCCATCCACTTGTTTTTGGGTGGCCACTTGTTTCTGAAGCTGATATGCTTGCTCTTCTAGCTGTTTTATCTTGCGCATGGCATCCTCATCACAAAGTTTCTTACGATCTTCCCGTTTGTTATCCTACAACATATTATCTATTTTAATCAGGCTACAAAAAAGTGACACACCGATAAATATAGTCCTTAAGAATAATTGAAATTTAAAGATTTGAAAAAATTTTAGATTAAAAAATGTAATATATAATCACTATGTTTTGTAAATTTGGATTCTGAATTTTTCTTTTTAGAGCTAATATGATTCTTACTAGTGGTTTAACCCATAGTAATTATTGGACAAACCCAAGGTCTAGCCAGCCAAGCATTTCATTGGGGTCTAGGGAGGACAAAGCCCCCCCAACTAATGGAGACTATGAAAAATAATTAACAATAAATGCCTATAGAAGCTGTTTGGCGTGTTTTCTTACGGTAACCTAGGGTAGAAATTTAAGTACTGTAGAGACTATATGTCATATATATATAATATTGAAAAATGACACCTGCACACAAGAATCAACCTGGGAGCTATGGTTCTTTGGTTAAGTACGAAAATGTTGAGCTATCCAGGAATCGTACGGTGCCCATGGTAATTCTTCACTCATATTTTAAGGTAGAGTCTGTGAGAGATGTGTTGAAATCGTCAGTTACATGTGTGGGATCAATTAAGATCATGAACTATCAGATAACACAGCCACCGCCTATAATTTAGAAATATTCATTGCACCCTCTCCTTTAAAGTAAGAACATTTGTATTAAGCAAATTTTAAGTTAAGGTATGTCTAGCCTGGGTGATTTTAGAGCTGATTTAGTATCTCTCCAATAGAACCGGAGGTTTAAAATTAGTACTTGGAGAAAAGGCCTACCTCCATAGTCAAAAATGGTACCCTATTCACTTTACAAAAATGCATTTTAAATCTGACCAAGCTTATGTATTTTTTAGTTTTGTTAGCACCACCTTTTACTACCCATTCAGGTTATATTTATAGGAAGTGTACCCACATATGCGTGGAGTAAAAGTGGAAAACCACTTTGGAACAAACCTCAGCACACCCGACAGATATGAACCTCGATCTCCCTGTCATCAACAGTCTATTCTGCTGCGGCCAAATTTTTTGAAGACCAAGTATTGTTTCTAAGATATAGAAACTATTTATTGAAAAGGGTGGCTAATGACATTGATGGGTGAGCAAGGGTTGTTTGTACCTCTTCCGATGACCCGGTATATTGTCATATTCAGATAAAAGAAAACTTTTTTTACTGTTACAAAAGTTACAAAGTTTATTTTCATTTATTCATACAAGCCATATGATCTGTATATTTTATTTTGATAGTTACTAAGATATCAATATAATAATGATATTAATAATTAAGTAAAAATGATCCATTGTGAACTCAATAAGACATTTTTGTTTGCTAAAAATTATTTTTTCTTCCAAAAATTAATGTAGAATAGTTGGTTTTGTTCGGCTACTGGAATTCATAGCTATAGATTAGCAATCAAAATTTAGCATTTGGGATGAGTATACAAATATTAACTAATCATCACTAGTCTGCATTACACATTTTAAAAAAGCTTTGAATTTACCCATCACAGTATTTAGAACATGCGCTTATCTCCAGGTTGGCTGAATCTCAAACGGTTGCTGTTTATATTTTCTCAAACTGCCAGAAGTCATGGGGTGATAACTATAAACAACCCCCATCCTGTGCCTCCTTAGCTGGATCTCTTCTTTAATTCCTCTCTCTTTGCAGACTCATTTGACATGTGTATTCAGAACTTGGATTCATATAGTTTTAAGTTAAAAGGTTTCACTGTTTCCTGATCAAAGAGACTTGCCCCTTTCACCACTTTCCTGGCCTACACTCACTAATACTTCCTGTTTCTTTTGTCAACATGTACCGAACCACAGGTTGGGCTCCTCTTGTTACTAACCGTTCCTGTCCGTCCTCATTTCTTATCTCATGTAAGGGTGTTGTCTGTCGTTGATCATCTTTTAGCTAAGCTATGTCATATTGAATTGCATTGATAGGATGTTACTTACCAGGTCACACTACTTGATTTATTTCCATCTACCAATGGGGTTATTTTATCCGAGACCGAAAACTAAAAATAGGGATGTCTTAACTGTGTACCTGTTCTTAAATACTACATAATACAATCCAGAAATAAACCATGCTTCAAACATGTGCAGTTAAAAAAAGAAGAAGAAAGAAACATGGCTGTCGTTTAGAAAAGATGAATTTAATTTAAAATAACTGAAAAGAAGAAAAATGAGAATATTTACTTTAATATATGATTTTACAAATTAATAAAAACAGAAAAATCAATATCATTACAAACATTTTGCCTTGGGTACATACAATAAAACCTTGTTAATCCAAACTTAGGGTAGAATTCCCTCGGTTCGACTCCCATCTTGCGTTTGAAACCAAAGATGTGGGGTGGTGATGGTGAGTCATAGACGCAGGATACAGTGTTTCCCTAGATGTGTCTTGTTGGTCGCCATTTGTGGGTAATTTTATGTGTAAGTATAAATCGTACCTCAGTTATCAACATTCTTCAATTGTGGTTTTATTTAATGTTCTGTGCTATTTTGTTATTTTGTAATAGTGTTAGCCTGAACTATAACACTAAGTCAGAGTAATCGATTACTTCTTACATGTTGGTCGTGGTAGACTGACGAAGATATGTCAAAAATTGAGGGGTGCTTTGCCATCTCAACTAAATTTTCATCCTCTTTTATGGAGAAATCTTAAACCCTTTTCAAAATCGGCCCAATCAAACACAAAACTAAACAAAACTCTACTAAAATACACGCTTGCTTGGTGTTGTGCCTGCATCCACGTAGACGCAACGTAAAGACGCTGGATGCACATTCTGGTCGCCTGTCACAGTTGCTTCGAATGAACTGGCCACATAACATACTATAGAAACCAGTCCAGTCACTGGTCGCAGATGTGATACACGCCGAGGGAATCCTACCTTAATTGGGACCAAAGCTTGTTCAGATTAGCAAAAATTCGGATTAAGCAGGAGAACACAGAAATACCGGATTTCCATGGATTTTAAATTACAGTTTAATAAGTTTAGTCCAATTTTAATTCATTTAACTGATGTATAACACATGATACTGTACTTAATTATTTTAGTTACAGGAAAACACAATGTGTTGACTAAAATATGTAAATATTAAGTATTTATTATCAGATAGGCCCATCACTGTTTCTTATAATTCACTTTTTACTTTGAGCTTGTTAACCAATAAAATATATTTCATTTTACTTATTATTATTATTATTATTAGCACCGCGTCTTACTAAACGTTAGGGTTATACGCACTTACGCTAATGTGAAATGGTAGGGTGATTGTGAGATGAAATGGAGGACCTACAGTTTAACGTGGAATCCGAACCACGGTGGAGGCCTGGCATTCCTCACATTCACAAGATGTCTTGTCAGAGGTGAAGGAAGGGTTTGGTAATCAGATAAATCTTTGCCGGGACCTGGGATTGAACCCCGGCCGCCAGCATAGAAGTTTGACACCTTACCCCTAGACTGCCAGGTCACCATTCATTTTAATTAATTCGCCCCCCTGTTTTATAAAAATTGTGATAGGAGTATCTGGAATTTTGGACCACCAGGATTCGGTCTAACGGGGTTTTACTGTATTAACAAAATATTTGTAAACATGTATTTTAACAAAAGAATGGTGGCAGGGAGTAGCCCTACATCTTTTCATGTACTTTTATTTTGATATTGTTAAACCATAAAGGATAAAAAAAAGTCTTATTTGGGCATGGGAGGTATGGGGTGGGGTGGGGAGGTAGTCTGCGCATTCAAACCCTCAAACTTCCCCCTGGCTTCGGCCTTGGACAAACCTAATAAACAGAACATTGATTTAACATTTAATTTAAAGTAAATTCCCATAATTTTTTATATCATTAAGCTATAATTTCTAAAATGTATTTTCTTAAAATAAAACAAAATAATGTTTGCAAAATTAGACTTAAGAAAACTACAATGTGGAAAAATCAACCTCTTTAAAAAATGTTTTTTTTAACAAAGATTCATAGGTAAAATGTTGATACAGAAAATCAACCTATAACTAATTAAAATAGGTATTTTAAAAATGACTATAGTGACAAGACAGAATACTGAAATTTTGCAATGCCGTGCTAGGTTTTGGTCAACCTCACAATCATATGCTCAGCAGATATTATTAATTTGTTCAGTTTGTTTTGCTATGCACAGCTTTATTTCTTATGTGATTTATTTGTTTTATTTGATATGTTAACATGCATTGCATTAATTAACTACAATCTAAATTAGATACTGTGAAAGTGGTTAAGAGACTTTCACAGCAAAAGTCTCTACCATTAAAAGGACATTTGGACAATATATAAGTTAGCCAGCAATAATCAAAACAAGTGAACTATTAAATTATGTCAAATTTGAGACTCGTCTCAAGAATACTATACCCAAATTGTGCTACTTTGAAGACAATCTTTCCTAAGACAACGACACATTTTCTACTCTAATAAAGATCACCCCAAAACTTCCTTTCACAATGTTTCACCATTAAATTAAGACAAAAAAACAGCACTAATAGTAAACCAATGACTAACAAAAATCAAACCAAACAAAATTTACAATCTTTCTTAGATACCCATGTATTTTTATCACCGGGTCCTACTACCTGTTCTGGTTATATGGATATATAATAATTACTATAGTGGGGTAGGGATGAAGAAGGAATCAATTTAGAAGTAATTTATTCGCATTGGCGTGGAAGGAGAGTGGGAAACCATTTAGGAAAAACCACTCTCAGTAGACCTGACTGGGATTCACTTTCAGAATGCCAGTCTAGCAGGAGAGGTGACACTTTAGACCATTCGGCAACTGAAATGGTGATACCCATGCCGATTCCTGGAAAGTCACATTCAAACTGAGAGCCTTAATACGAAACATAGTGATATATAAAAAACATCATTAGAAGAGTATATATAGATCATGGGACAGAACCTAACGGAGCCACATTTTCAATTTATTTTTTAATGTAAATAGAATTAATTTAGTTTACTATCGCTTAACTCACTTTTACATGATAATTGAGAGATACTTTTATACAAAGCCCAACCTTCCATGTACTTATAAGTTGAAGGTTAGGGTTTGTTAGGTTGTTAAGTATTATAATCAACCTGTCATAGACAGGCCTAAAATCTAGTTTATTATACATAGGTATAGTTTGTTTAAAATTTGCTTTACACTTCTGAAGTACAATCAATCTATTCTTGGAAATTTGTTGTACTAAAGAATAGGGTCAAGATATTTTTCTCACCTGTATCTTCTTGAGTTGCTGCCTCACATCCTCAAGCTCTGCTCTAATCTTTTTCTCGGCAGCCATTAATTGGACCTTGTCCCTGCTCTCTTTGCTTACACCCTTATACATGTCTAGAAGAAGCTTCAACTCCTTTTGGTCATTGAGGGCCTTCCTACATAAGTCACAATAATTTATTTATTTCCAGTATGTTAGACAGTAAACATTTGGTCAATTAATTAAAACAAGTAATTTGATGGTTGTCCACTCTTTACACTGATAATCTAAGTTCAATAATTGATACAACATGGATGATTGTCCTCACTTGAGCTGTGCTCGAAGATCCCTCACCATCTCGGAGTCGGCAGCCTTCAATTCCTTGACTCGATGCTGTTCTTTCTGGTCTTTCTCGTTTTTTACCTCTTTTTTCACATCTTTTTCCTTCTTCAAATCCTTTTCTTTCTTCATCGTCGGGGATTGGAGCTGATCCTTGTCAGTCTGGTCTCCCTCCTCTCCCTGAGAACAGCACAAAATATCCTCACCTGTTAATATACTGTAGCGACCTAAAAATAGGCCAGTTTCCCCCTAAAAACGACTGTTAAGATAATATGGCCTATAATCATACCCTTAGATAATACAAACACATTCCAGTCTTTTAAGGGCTAGATGTAGTTATATTGCTATATATCAACTTTAACAAAGTTATTAAAAATAGTTGGAGTTTGAAACTAATAATAAAGATGAAAACTTGAAGGCAAAATGGGGAGTATAGTAAAGATATAGCTTGGAGTCAAAATGGCTGCCATAGTAAGACTATAACTTGGAGCTCAAATAGTTTCTATAGTTGAAATAAAACACTGAGTTAAAATGGTCAAACTGACAATATATACTTTTCTTTCATACATGTCCAAGCAACCTTTTGTTACATTCTTTTGGTAGCTAGTGTTAACCTATTGTAACAAAAACTAGTGAATCATAAACATTACCAATCATGTAAGAAAAAAAATACCATGACCAAGAATTGTGTAATATTTTCAATGCAAATTCTCGAATCTCATTAGTAAAATATGTAAAAACTATTAGCAACAGGGAAGCTAGAAGGAAAATTAGTATTTTAGTTTACTTTCAAATTGAACTTATTTTCTGTATGAATGAGACACTGTCAAAGTGGGCACCTTTTTATAGTATGGCCTGATTTTGGCTCAATGCAGTAATAATAACATTGGGTCCTTAAAAGAACCAAAACTATATTCACACAAAAATTAACCAGCATTTTAAGCCTTTTGGAAGATATTATTCTTTCAATGCTAAGCAATTTAGCTTTAAATTATAAGTTTTGTTGGGTCTAACTTTAAGGATTTAAATAGGTGTGTATGGATATTTTAGATTGTGAATATTAATATCTGAGTCATTCATAAATTATATTTATCTAACAATGAGTGACCCAATGGCTAAATAATTTTATAATAATGCAAATTGACAAAAATAGAGAAAAATGAAAAATAAACTAATAAATGTAAATTTCATTAATAAAGCCCACCTAGAGAAAGAGGAAAATTGTGGGAAGAATCCAATGCACAAAGGTGACATCATTCTTCTATCCTCTATAGTATAAATAGCCACACACACATTTAAACACAAATTGAGTAATATTTCAGCAATGTTGACTTTATCAAACAAAACTTTATTCAATCAGTATCAGAAATTAGCCCTGTACCCAGTAGTGAGGTGTCAGGGTAGGCAGAATAAGCTCAACTACCCCAAAAAGTTTTGAAAAAGGAGAGAAAACATCCCTTTATATAAAAAAGGATGTGAAATTGAAATTTTAATGGCCATTTTTTAAAGTGTAGTGACAATTTAGCATGCGTGCGAAGCGAGATAAGCTGATAGTTTTCCACCTAATGCACCCAGATAATCAAGCCTGCAGGGAGCTATAAAGGGTAATGCGTCTGCACCTATTCAACTTAGCCACTAAAAGTGACAAGTTAGGCGGCTATTCACAACTCATGAGTGTTACATTCTGAGCATATATAGCATGTTTCAAAGGTATATTTCAGGGTAGATTAGTTTAGTTTTGTGATTGTGAATTGAATTTTATTGAGTTGTTTTAAATTGCATGTTATAATATATATGAGTAATGTTTCAGGACTTAGTGTATGTACTGTATGAAAAAAGGGGATATGCTGTAGAGATGAACAATGAGTCCTTTGGTTGAGTTGACTTTTTGATAGCTAGTTCTACTAAGGCTTTGTCTTTAGAACGAAAAGTGCATTCAAAAGAAAAAATAGCAAGACCAAAATTAGATAGTTCACAAAATGTATTAAAAAAAATGATTATAGTAGTGGTGGTGGTGGTAGTAGTCTGCCAGTACTGTATTATATAACTTCATAAAAATCATATTTTTGACATCATTAAGTGTGCCCCTTTATGAGTGTTCATGACTCAGCTTACACAAAAATGATAATCACACTTTGTTGCCATTGCCTGTACCACTCGATACAACTTGGCTTTCCAAAATAGTTTTTCTATCCTCTTCTTATATGATTCAACTTATGAACAACATCCCATAAAAAGCATTAGAAATTCAAGCAAAGATAATCAAGATCTCCAAAAACTTTCTAAATGTTGTACCCTCTCACTCAAAACCACACCACTAATAGCACCTTAGAAAAACATACCAAAATCTATTAATCTTCCTATGAATGTCGTCAAGTCCTCACTAGCTAACAAGCTAACATATTCAATCCCCCAACAGGACTACATGTACACTTCTTTTCCCCCTCAAGAATAATGGAAATAATGCCCTCTAATTATGAACCACAGGGCTAGGCCCCAACAACATTTTTCCAACAAAAATTTGTTTTTTTTCTTTCTTTTTATTCTATAAAATATTTTGGAACAAACATGAAAAAATGAAACCTCATTCTCTAAATGCAGTGAGTGATTAGTGGATTCATTATACACATGGTGTCTACTCAACCTTGAACAATGAAATTCCCGACTCTTTCCCAGATTTCCCCTGCTCAAAAGTATGTACCCCGCCCTCACCACCACAAATTTTTTTATTTTTTTTATGAATAATAATAAGTTTTAAAATGTAAGTAACCAGTCCGTTTATTTTTAAACTGTTTTTTTATTTGTATTAACATGGGAATTATAAAAACTATCAAATATATTACATAGCTACAAAAAAAAAGGTTTGAAGCACATTGTAATTAACAAATTCCCGTTTTTTCCTTCAACCACTTTGAATTCCCAGATAATTTCAGTTTTTCCTGATTTTCTAGGATGGTAGACACCGTGTACACAGTATTCAAGTCAAAATTATTCATTCCTCGCTCTAAATGTAGCGTGAGGACTGTACCAGCGTTCTATTGACTAAAAATGGAAGATGAGCAAAGACAGGCATCCCGGTACCCGCTTTACACTAGTGAATACGATAAAAGTGGTTCATAGTTTGTGTTTTCATTTATATGTATGTGTTAAGACCCAAGAAGTAAGATTACAAGTGAAAATGATTAATTAAAATGACTAAAGTAAATTTAGTTATTAAAAAAACTTGGTTTTCTTTATTAACACTGCAAGAAAGACTGCAATTAAATGGTTAGGAGCATATCAGCCTAATAACTTTACATTTATGCAGGTGGGTGGCAAGGAAAAAATAACATTTCTAATGTTTTGTTTGGTAAACAACTGTGGTTAGCTGTGAGTGAGCACTTTATGATTGAAATATTTTTGCTAAAACAAATCTCATATTTCCAGTCGTGACAAAGCCATAAATCCATCCCTCTGCAAGTGCAAGCCACCTTCAGCCTGGGACCCCAACTTCTGAACAACCCTTGAAACAATTCTTCATTTACCTTCTTTCCAATATTGCCGATCATCTCTTCCCAAAGACAATACCGATGAAATGGAACCTCAATACCAATGAACAAAAGCTATAAAAGCATTAAAAAACAACAGTGATATCATCTTACCATTTGACAAGGACTCCATCACTGTCATCTTGAATTGCATCGATTACAACGCAGAGGCATAAAATCAACTTTCTGGCCATTCCATCTATCATGGTGTCTACTCAACTTGACCAATGAAATTCCAGACTTTTTCCCTGATCATTTCCTAAAATTCCCGACTAAAACAATATGTCACATCCTTCTAATTCCCCCACCTTTGCCCCCATTTTCCTATTAATCCTTTTTATGAATGATAAGTTTTAAAATTTGAATAAACATTTTTTTTAAATTCGTACTAACATCATTTACTTGGAATTATAAAACATATTACACAACTACAAACAAAAAAACTACAGTTTGAATAACATTATTATTTACTGTTTTAATGATTATTATATTTCATATTTTTAGTAAAATCACATTTTCCCAGATTTTTTTTGTAATTTTCTAAATTCCTGACTTATTCCCATTTTCCCTGATGGTAGACACCCTGATCTATAGACCACAAGCAGAAAACCCAACAGAAGAGAGCAAGACAAAGATTAAAGAATTCCCACAACGTGAATGTCCCTTTTAGAATCTCACCACTAACTCGATTCAACTTCTTTTTCCACAAAACCCATCAACACTCCCACACTGTATCTTCTTCCAATAATCCACAGATAGATTAGATCTCCACTTGGCAGTCCAATGGTTTCTGGTTGTGGCTTTCCAACTAAAAGAATGTTATCTTATCAGTGGTTGATTCACACCTATAAACCTTTGTTAAACAACTTTCCTCATTAATACAAATATACAAAAGACTTCTTAAACCAAATTAACAAAATTAAAAACCTTCCTCATAACTGTTTTCTGGCCACTATTGATTTCAAGGCACTGTAGACTAGCATCCCCAATGTATATGGAATGTCAGCAATGGAGTATTACTTGGAACACAGACCTCCTGGGTCCAAACCAAACACTTCTTTCCTGATAAAGTTGGGTGGGATGATTCTTCAATTCAACAACTCTTGTTTCCTGGACAAACACTATCTACAGATAAAAGGCACCGCTTTGGGTACACGCATGGCTACCTCATATGCAAATCTTTAAACAGAACTACTAAAATAATGTTTTTTACAATCTCAGCCCCTCAAATTTTCTGTATGGATGTGCTACAGTGAAGATATTTTCATGATCTGGCTTCATTATGAAGGATCCTTGGACATAGTTCTAGATAATCTCAACAATTGCAGCCCCTTAAACTTCACCCAAAATAAAACACAGTATAGTCTCACCATCCTTGATGTGAATTTGTTCCTTGAAAATAACCAAATTCGCACCATTATATATATAAAGCCCACCAATCACCAACAATAGCTCCACTATCATAGAAGCCATCTTTCATTCACAAAAATGTTTCTATCATTCAGCCTTTCCGAGCCAAAAGATATGTTCAGGGCCTGCTGACAGAGCAAAATATTGTGAACAACTCTCCACAACTTTCCAAGGTAGAGGTTGCCCCTAGCCTTTATTAAACAACCAAATCCCCAGAGACCCGCAAAGACAGCAATGAACCCCCAAAAAAGTGTTGAAGACGTTCTTCTCACAACACAATACTATCCTCCACACCAAATAAACACTATCCATAAAATTGGCCACAAGTTTCTAGATCAGTTTCACCCGGACTCAAAACCTTAGTTCATCTCCAAGAGTTGCTTTTAAATGGCCAGCTGATCTTCACAATATTCTAGTCCATCCAAAACTTCATGACCCCAAGAGAATAATTTAAAAAACAACAACCTAAGGATCATACCTCTGTGGTAGCCCCTGCGCAACACATGAGGCATTCACCTACAACTTCATCCTTCAATAGGAATGTTACTAAATTGGAATATAAAATTCCTGATCATTATAACTACAAAACAAATAACTTGATATATCAACTACAGTGAAAATCACGTGATGTAGAATAGAGAGGCCTTACTACAGGTTCTCTAAGACAGCAAACGAACAATCATCGTTTTGACACAAACCAAGAGACACACAGACGACCATTCATACATGCTGATACTCACCCATGACTTTCAAACCTGCTCCTCCACCAAAATATCAAGAGTATTTCCCAAACAGTGCAACAGTTCACAACTCAGACAGTGGGAACTGGCCCACCAATAGATTACTAAATCAAGATTACCATTAGGCCTTAATAGAAGATAGGTAGTTTCTTTCTTCCTAAAAGATTTACATCTTTATTGTGATTGTTATTATTTTTATTACAAGTACTATAATTACTACTTCTATTTATTAATTGTATTTCTAATTTAATCCTATTACTTTTTTCAATTAAATATTAATTATTTATATTGGATATCCACAAAGCGTTGAGAAATTTATTTTTAATCCTGTTAACAGTTTACCACAGTGATTCTATCAGTTTCTTTTTAAATTCAATATGGAATAATTTAGTGTTTGTGTAAAGTGTAATCCCTCTTCTCTTTTTGTTTGATAAAGGCAACAAAGCCAAAATATTAATCAATTTGTGTTAAAAATTTGTGTTTAAATATGTAATTGACTATTTCTACTATAGCTAATAGAAGAAAGATGCCACCTTTGTGCATTGAATTCTTTCCACATCCTTCCTTTTTCCTTAGGTGGGCTTTCTTCATTAAATTTACACTCTTTAGTTTATTTTTCTTTATTATTATCATTTGGCAGTGTTATAAAAATATGTAAAAATCCTGAAATTTTGAATTATTCAGGCAATTTCTAATACCCAAAAATCTATTTCAACACACATTTTTGTATACCAATTACTGAACTATTATTATTTTTGAAATAATGCATATTTATTTTAAATATTCACATTGGGCCCTACTTTGTTTCTTTCATAAAATAACTAAACAGAATTGGGATTGGGAGCAAAGGTCTATTATTTATTACTTCTTTACGTACAAGGAGATAAAAAGGTAGACTGTAAATATTATGGGAGGACAAGTGATTGAGAGAAAGTGGAAGGAGAGACCGTGGTGAAACAAGAGTAAAAGAAGCAGAGTGTATAAAAAGAACAAAGAATTCAAAAGGACTTTTAAGAAAGTAAAAGAATCATAAAGCTCCAGGTATAGATTCAATACCATCAGAGTTAATATAAGGAGGGGGTGAAATTTTAGTAATAGAAATTCATATGGAAACATGATGTATTGCCACAAGAATGGAAGGAAATTATAATAATACTAATTTTCAAAAAGGGAGATAAAACAAATTGTAATAACTATATAGGTATCTAACTGATACAAAATAGGATCTAACATAATTTTAATAAGGATGACGCCATAAGCAGAGGAAATTATTGGGGATCATTAATGTGAATGTTGATGAAATAGATCAACCACGGATAAGATTTTTATTATGTGGCAAACATTAGAAAAAAATTGGGGATTCAACATGATGGTACATCAATTATACATAGATTTTAAAAAGGCCTATGATTCAGTTAAAAGGGAAAAATTATACGGCATTTTAGTTAAATTTGGAATACCCACAAAACTGGTCAAGCTAAATGAGGTATGTTTGAGAGATACGCATGACAGTGTACAGGTTGTATCTCACTTATCAGATACTTTCGAAATACATAATGGAATGAAACAAGGAGATGCACTTTACCCATTGCTCTTTAATTTAGCTTTAGGGTATGATATTAGGGTGATGCAAGAGAGTAGGGAAGGCTTGACATTAAATGGTACAATGTAGCTATTAGGGTATGAAGACGCTTTAGCTTTGTTTGGTAACAAACAGTAAGAAAGCTGTTGTAAGAACTGCAGAAATTTTACTAGAGGCTAGTAAGTAGGTTTAGAAGTGAACGCTGAAAAGACTAAGTGTATGGTAACACAGAGAACACAGATTGAGGGAGATAATGTAGATGTTACAGCAAACAACATTTAATTTGATAGGGTTAATGAATTCAAATATTTAGGAACAATTTTAATTAGCGATAACAATATTAGATTGGAAATAAGGAAAAGAATAGTCGGAAAATGCTTGTTATTACTCGGTCAGTAAGTTGGTGGCATTTAACCTACTGTCAAGAAATGTAAAACTCAGAACATACAAAGCCGTAATTTTACCAGTTGTTCTTTATGTGTGTGAAACGTGGCCTCTTACCTTAAATGATGAAAATTAATTTAAAGTGTTCGAAAAAAGCATACTTACGAAGATATTTTGTCCAAAAATGGATGAAGACAGTGGGGAGTGGAGGAGGCTACATAATTATGAGCTGTATAGCCTGTACTTGTCACCAGACAGTGTTAGGGTAGTAAAATATCCCAGGTTACGGTGGGCAGGTCATGCAGCGTAAATGGGAGTATCTAGAACTGCGTTCAAGATATTGAATGGCAAATCCAATGGGGAAAAGACCACTGGGAAGACCCAGACACAGATACCATTTGGATAGAATTGAGAGAGATAGGGTGTGATGAGATAGACTGGATAGAATTAGCTCAAAATAGGGATAGGTGGCGTACTTTGGTGAGTGCGGTAATTAACTTTCAAGTTCCTAATGCCAAGTAAGTAGGTAATGAGTAAACAGAAGAAAGTGGAAGCTATTGGAATCAAGTTTGTGAGGAGTATGTTAGCTGTCACGAGTAGAAACAGGATAAGGAATGAAGATATTCAGGCAAGAGTGGGGGTAGAGGGAGTACATGAGATAGTACAGTAAGCAAAACCGAGATAGTATTGGCATGTAATGAGGATATAGAAGGA
>CABFOW010001773.1:81469-103579 GCA_902141385.1 Timema californicum
AACAACCAATAAGCAATATTAAAGTTCTAAAACAAATTCCACTTGAAAAATTGATAATAAAATTTAAAGATTTGAGTCAAATTCAAATTTTTTCAAATCCTCAAATCTTCAATACCCTTATAGATTCGAGGAAATGGAGGGACCATCCCTACAATAAAATTAATCATAATTTACATTACTATATTATATGTAATACTATGCACAATTTCAAGGTATAAGCAAAATGGGTCTTTGATTTGATGAAATTATAGTTGATAAGTATATATTATTTTTACATATTTTTTAAATGCAATAAAAGCTTGATAGTTTTGGAAATTCAAAGAAGGTTAATGATTTACTTTCAAATCTAATGACTTTCAATGTCATGTTAGATTTGGGTTGTACTTATGTAACAATATCAGAGCTCTACAGTTGGTCACCAGATTTTAATATGTAGAGCTTTATTAAGTAAAGACAATCCCATTTACACTAGTAAAATAATGTTACTAAAAACCATGAAATATCTTGTAGAACTAGTTACTTGATTTTCCAACTAGTATAAAACACATTTAGGTTTGAGTACCTAGGTGGATCGTTATTCCAGTGACTGTAAAAAAAAAGTCTGTGATTAAGGAAAGCACTGTAACTACAAATTACTGTACATACATCCAACCTGGCCCCTGAGAATTAACTGTCAGTCCCCTAATGGTACCTTAGGTATTTCGGTGTTTGCTTCCTTGTATTTCCTCTTATAGCGATGGACCTCTCCTTTTAGTTGCTGGTTGTGGTTCTGTAAGGATGTTATGAGATGTCTCATCTCTCTGTTGATGGGTCCAGTCTGCTCATTGGCTGCCAGGTTCTGTTCAAATTCTATACGAAGCATCTCATATTCTTTGCGCAGTTGAGCTAAGACATCTTCAAGCTGGATAACTTCTGAACGAAGCTTCTTCTGGGCCATTAACTCCTCACTCTGACACAATAAAAAATACATCAAAAATATGTTTTATGAGTCAATATCACATCTTTAATTAATATCAATTAAAGTTAGCTACTTTCATGTCACAAAAACCACCAAAGATTGTGAACATGTTATTTCAATTAATAATAATTCAAAAATATATATTCACACTTTGTATTACAACAAATTAAAAATATGTTACAAAAAATAACTTTTGAAATATCAATAATGTTATTATTCAAGTGAGGTTCCATTATTATTTTTAGAAAACTTTGGACTATTCTCCTCATCATCGTTATCATCATCGTCATCGTCATTGTCGTCGTCATCATCGTCATCGTCATTATCATCATTATTATTATTATTAGCACCATGTCTTACTACCCGTTCAGGTTATACACACTTTGGACAGTTATTTATGGATTCTCTTTGTTTTAATATTGCCCACCAGGAATCAAATAGATGTTTCACCAATGATTACCTAATCACAGATTTGCGGTGTAATAATTCTAACTTTCAAGAAATTCAGTATATACCTCTTTGGTGTACATTGTACGGCATCAGCCTACCAATAAATGACTTGTGTTTAATCCCGATCAATTCATTATTTTTTTTCCAAGAACAAATTACTCCCTGTTTAACACCAAGATGATAGTAAAATAATTATGTCAAATTTATTCCTTCTATTTAATAAAACTGTTTAATTTGGAATGCCAACGTTTCTTTTGGGCAGAGGTTTTTAATTCCTGGTATCAACTTTTATTACAACTATTTTGGCTTAGCCCTACAGGCTCTTCTTTTATATTCAAAATTTGTAAATTCTTTCCAATGGTTTCACTTCGCGATTTGGAGTGGTCATTTCTTGTTTTAAATAGTTATTAGTAATTGACAATCGCTGTAGGCCTACCTATGTTTTTATCGTCTTTTAAGTAATTGTGTGTAGACATGAATGGCTAATATTAGACCTGTTTTTTCTTCACTTTCTCTCCTTCAGTACACATCCATGGTTAATTAAAGGTGGTTTTTATTTGAGTAGTAAAGTGTGTGTTTAAAAGTTGACTGACTCTACTAATTAAATTTTTAATTATCCTGAAACTTAAGAAATAGCATTAAAATACACACCTGTTTAAAATAAAAAGAGTAGGTATACCCAGTTTTATTTGCATAGAAAAAAGCATTATATATTATAAACTTATAGGTATGAATATGATTATTGAATAACATGAAGTGTTATAAACAACATAAACATGTATTATATTTTAATATGTTTTCCTAACAATTCCATAACTTCAAAAACATTAAATAGTTACTTACAATCTATTGGTTCAAATTAAGTCAATCAAAAGCTTTGTGACAAATCTAGTGCTCCGAGAAGCTTAATGATAAGAAATAATGGAAGGCACCTGTCTGTAACTTGATGAGCACATCAAATAGTATTGTAAAACGCAACACCAAGTTTAACCAACGGTTAGATTTTATGAATGGTTAAGTTACAAGGACTTTAATGTGGCATTGTAAGATTGGGCCTTAGACTCCTATAGTAATAAATCATTTAGTGACTATACTTTTAAAATTAAAGCAATTAAACATATTCTATTTTCAATAGAATGTCAACCCACTTCAGTGGCCGAATGGTTTAATGTGTTTCTCTTGCAAAAGACTGCACTGTCGATGACACAAAGATCGGGGTTGGAATCTCAAGAGGATGTAATGAGGGTGGTTTTTCCTGAATGGTTTACCACTCTCCATTCACTGAAATGTGAGTGAATTTCTTCTAGACTCAGATTTTCTCATCTCTAACACATTATCTTAATTATTGTTTAACAATGAGGAGACGCAATAGCTAGAGACACCAAAATATCGCAAAACGTGTTTTATGAAACTTTACTTAGCACATTAAAACTAATATCAAAATGTTTTTAAGGTCCATTGTAGCTTTTTTGAATGTGTTATGTCCAAACAAAATAGAACAAGATTGAATCTCCTTGCAAAATTAATTACCTATCTTTATGTATGCGAATAATGGTTAAGTATGTTGATTTTAACAAGAATCAACTATATTCAAGTTTTGACTTAGTAGCAGATGACATTGTTCTTTTCATGAAATCACCAGTAAAAATTGTACCAACTGCAACCTATTTTCTTCCTAATATGCCTTTAATAAATCCAAGTTTCCAGTCCAGAAGATCTATTTCCCTCCACCAAAGACCATTCAATGGTAAAGAAGAAGTAAAATATGTGTTAGATCTGGCTATTATGACAATCAAATTGTGAGATATATTATGTATTCACACCCAAAATCTATTTCCTGTGTTTGTCCTACATGTTCCTGTCCAAGTGTCCAATAATTGTTTAGAGAGTTTCTTTTTCTCCCTTTTGTGTTTTTTTTCCCTTTTTTTACATTTCCCACTCTGTCTTGATGAGTTCAGATATACTTAAACATAAGTCGGGAAAGTGGGCAGTAATGATCAAATTTACATTATCTTTTTGTCCAGTGGTAGCAATGTAAAATGTGAATTGAGCTTCTTTTCACTGTAAAAACCATATTGTTGTAATGATAGTGTTTTGGGCCCTCCCCATCTATCTGAAAATCATGGATGAAGTTTAATTTTTTTCTTTTAAACTAAAGAACAGTAATCGTAGTTATAATAATAGAATTCAATATAAAGAATATTACAATGTGAGGTAGAAAATATGTTTTAATTAGCACTGAGTCTGAGATCAATTGAGAATTAAGATATGAATGCTGTCTTTAATATTTATATATTTTAACTATTCATTACATCAAATGATTATTATAATTTATGACAATTACATTATTAATTTTGTTAAATATTGATTTGAATAATAATGTCAATATTAATAGCTTATTAAATATTAAAGACAGCATTCATATCTTAATTCTCAATTGATCTCAGACTCAGTGCTAATTAAAACATATTTTCTAACTCACATTGTATTATTATTTATATAGAATTCTATTATTATTATAACTATGATTAATTAATGCTCCTTACTACAAATTATAATGTTTTTCAAAAATAAAGAACAGTAAATAAATCATCCTTTTATGCTTCATCGATGAATGACTAGGCAAATTTGAGTCCTACTTTTATTATTAATCTAACATTTTGATCAACTATTATTTAGTCTAACATGTTTTAAACCCATAAAGTCTTTTCAAAAAGTAAAGTTTTTAAAGTAAGTTTTTATGATTATAATTAGAGATGAGCCACTCGAATCTTCGAATCCACCGAATTCTGACAAGTATTCATGATTCAAGGATTCAGTGTTATACTGGATTCAGTGGTCGAATCTTTCACCTCATAAAAAACCATAATTATTTTGAATTAAAAATTTAGACCTACTTTAAAAGCATAACCTAATCCATTATCATTATTTTGTCGGACAAAAGAGAGAAGCATGAATACATTTTTTTTTTAATAAGAATTGTTAGGTGTATAAAATCTAACGTGCCTAATATCCTATCTTCCTCCTCTATGGGAAATTTGGACTCGACCGTTGTACCGCATGCACACTTCTGAAACTTTCACCTCATGAACCATCTTGTAAATATTTTAATGAAAACATTAAAATTCTTCAAAAACTAAATATAAAAACTAGAATTACAAATAAGCTCGAAATAAATTTAAAAAAATTAAGACTTTTTTTTTAAACAGAAATAACACATTACTCACGATACAAAGTCAGCTACCATGACGTATACGTTTACTCGCCAGAGTGATGATTAAATAAATACGACTATAAATTCTTACTACCCTACTGGTTTTAATTATCTACAACTATGCAAAGAACCCCAATTTATTTCATACGATCCTTAAGTTAGATATTTTGTTGGGTTTCATGAAAAAATAAATACTGTCAACAGTTAGACACCGATAAAACTGTTTATTTACTTACGCCAACTGACCTACATATTGTATAGTGATTATTTGTTTGAAATTGATTCAAATAATCTGATCACTTATTAAGTGCTTATTTACTTACGCCAACTGACCTACATATTGTATATTGATTATTTGTTTGAAATTGATTCAGGTAATCTAATCACTTAGTAAGTTCTATCAAGTTTTAAGAATCAAATAATGACTTTCTAATTCATAATTTGTTTTAAATTTATATTAACTAAGAGTTTATTATTTAAAAAAATATGTTATTAAAGTAATAAAATGGGAATGAACATATTGCAAGAGTCAAAAATATGTTTGTGTTTTAAATAGAATGCATTCTCAGAAATCAATACATTGCAAGATTCTAATAAATTTCTTGTTTTCTATGCAAAGGGAAATAATAGATATAAAAGATTATAATAAAAATACATAATTAGGAATTATTGAGTTCACTATTTTCAATGCATGTTTAATTGTTAATTTGTTTGTATTTTTATTTTTTATTTCTTATTAAAATAAATTATAATCCTTCAATAATCATTCATTGATCAAAAGGTAACTAAGGCTGTATCTGAATAGACTACTTGATGCATCGTCGACCCTTGACAATCACTTGATAGTTGCATTATATGATCAAGTGCAGATCCATCCGAATAGTCACAAAGTATGGTAATGCACCACTCACACCCCCTCGAGTGCAAGGGCGACAGCAAGTTAACCTTGACAGGCCGTCGATGCGATGTTTGATTGGCAATTGTTTAATTTTTTGTCTACTAGCGATAGAGCTCGTAGAGTTGTAATGTATTGTGTTGTGTTGGAGAGTTAAAATAATTTGTCATGTGCAGTGAAAATAAGCCACCACAAATCTTTAAGTGGCTTACGCTAATTTGAGCTCAAAGATGGCGTTTGAAATAGTTTCTAAAATCATTGGTAGGAAGCAGCACTGCAGACTCGAGGGTATGAAAAGGATATTTTGCCGTCCAAATAGTCTGTTGTACTCTTCAATCTCAAGTGCATGTTTAGTATAAAATCATCAATTCTGCATCAAGTCAATTGTACTTGACTATTTAGATACAGCTTAGGCCTAATCTGTTTGTTTATTTCACATGTTTTTTTTAGAAACTTTACTCGTTCTATTAACACTTTTAAAAATAACTATAAGACACTCAAGTTTTGAATGATTTAATTTTTAAACAATCATATGAGTCTAGATTGTTTATTTGGCTGGATTTTAATCAGTATTTTGCAAGGGGTAGTTGGGGTTGATTAGAATTGAAAGCATGTTTGAAATAAATCCTAATTCAAAGTTTAGGCCAATATTGTGTAATGTAGGTCTATTTGTAAATCATTAAAATTTCTAGCAATTTGATAGGATTTGTATTCAATATTCAAGATTCGAAAATAAAATGTAGATCCGGATTGGAGAAATATTGGATTCGACCTATCTCTAGTAATCACTAATCAGTCTTACTGCATCAATTCAACTCTTAAGAATAACCAACTTATTGTAAAGATTTTGCCAGCAAGAATGGATCAAACAATAATCCTAATCAAAAAGAACAATTGCAGATCAAATAACATACTAAGAACTGGACCAATGGCCTACAATAAAAAACATTGTATCATCAAGGACTTTCTAAAATTACAAAGACATCAAGGTATTTGGAAAGTATCTGCCACAAATGAATCATTTACACAGAGTCTTGATCCACTAGTTTATTTATTATCAATTTTTAAAATTAATATTTACACAGAGTACAAGTTTAACTCTGTAAAATTAAACAATGAACTCCCTAACATTACCTTTTTGTTTATTTGTACTAAATCAGGGTGGCTACAAAACATATTTTACAAAATTTCCTGACTTTTCCAGGTTTTCCAGGCAACATTTTTCAATTTTCCTTGACTACTGGGATATTTTAGATACTTTTTAATTCCCTGACTTTTCCTTATTTTTAGTTAAATTCCCTGACATTTCCCTGTTTTCCCTGTCATCCAAAAATTCCCTGACTTTTTCCTGTCTGTAGCCACCATGTAAATGTATCAAATGTATTATTGGATGAGGTTTAGTCTCACCTCCATCATTTCAATGTGCCTTAGGTGAGTATTTTTGCTAGTCTGTAACTGCTGCCGGGCCTCGTCCAATTGTGTCTTGAGTTGCATGGACTCGTTATATAGCACTGAGAACTGGGACTGAAGACACTTGTATTCTGTTGTCTCCACAATCACAGACTCTGGTAGCTGACGGATCTATGTACAACATACAGTCAAGTTTATTGAACAACACAGATAATTGGGACTGAAGACATTTATACTCTTTAAAAATATGGGGAGAATAGTGTCAGGTGAGTGTGCTGGATACACAAAATAGTTGATTCTTGAAATGCTGTTGGAGCCATTTGACTTTCTCAAAATTGTATCAACTGTAGCCTATCACAGTCTTGTTGGAATTATTGTTGAAACACTGGCAAGTTTCAGGTACAACGAAATCTCATCAGCTATTAGAGAAACCTGACCATTATATTCAATATTGCTGTTGATTTATAGATACTGTTTGACCAACCTCATTCTCAAAATGTATGGGTTGGTGATGCCATGAGTCAAGACAGCACACCAAATGGTTTTTCACTACATAATGGCTACTCCAAGACATCCTCTTTGAAATGAAAACTAAGGAAATGTGTATTTGTTCACTCATTCTGCAAGAGTAACATAAGTGTCATCATAAAATCAATTATGTTTCAATATCTTTTTATTTCTGTACAGGATCCAACATGAGCCCACAGTACTTCACAGTCTCTCTTGTTCCATTCACTCGCAATTTGTTTGAAAATAGGAGATTACCTAAGATATGAAAAACCTTTTCACTGACCAATGTGAAGGGAGAGGCTCTTGATTCCCTAATTTTGTGGACAATTTCTATTCACTTAATCAATGGGACATTAATACAAATTCAGCCAACCAGGGACATAAGTACAAACACCACCAAAAAAAAAGCAGCAATTGTTGAATGATTCATTTTGTCCAACACTTTTAAAGTCAGCCGATATGATGTGTTTTTTTCTTTGTTAGTCCCTAATATACCAAACACAGGATTTGCCAAGTATTTTTGATATTCATTTGTACCTTTGTAACAGTACAATTTGTCAATGTATCCCTCACCAAACAACTTCAAGAATTTACCCAATTCAACCAGGCTGTTGGGGTCGGAATTAGTACTCTTGCACCAGATCTGGATCAAACATTTCTTCCGAGTGGATGGTGTGTCCAGAAAAACAAATATTTCCTGGCTGTTTTCATGAAGTCCGACCAGGGAGATCTTCCCCAGTTTATGACATTGCACATGCGTGCAAACTGAGGAGAAGTATTTGATGATTCCCCCTCTCTGTCAAAGAATTACTTACTTTTTGCACAGGCATTAGCGAGAACTATTTCTGTCAATCATGAATGGTGAGCACATCAAGCAATCTGTGCCGCATGTGCAACCCCCTCCATTTTTCCCAACTTAAATTAAATTGTTTATAAGCCTGTGATCACTTGTGCAAATCACTTTTTGATGTTTGTCTGATTGTAGGGACTAATTAACACAATATGCAAATTAAAATTCTATTTCGGCACATTTAGTTTTAGTTTGATAAAATTAATTTTTTGGCAGTTCTTCAAGTGATGTACAATTTAAATATTTTTCTTTGCATATTTATGATGTCCTGGGTTGGATGATTTAATTTAAATTTAAATTTCTTATATCTTAGTTTGGAAAGTAATTGTATTATTACATCTTTTGGTATCTGTTTTGAATCCTAAAATTCAATATTTGAATAAGCCTATCCGATATGATCTATCTTAAGGTTAGATAAATTTAGTCATGGCAGCTTTTGGTAACGTCCATGAGCAATATTATTGTATCTAATTGTTATTGGGATATGTGATCATTGATTTTCCTTAATGTACGCAACTATTTAGTCTTGGTCATCGACAATGATTTATCTGCTTCTCGGGAACAGCCATATTTTGTTTAAGTCACAGTTAGCCATAATGAAAAATTTGTATGCTTAAACACAGAATTTTGCTAGATATCGGACTTGTGTGGAGTCCTAATTATTTGTTCCACTCAGAATTAAGATTAGAATTGGCATTTATCTATCATGTTTTAGTGGGCTTGTCTGGCCAAATTATAATTTTTAGGTGAGAAGTTTACTTAGAATGTTACTAAATATTGGAATATTATCTAACTATTTTGCTACCAATATCAGTGGATCGAAGCCTCAGATTATATTTGTTTGTTGTAATTATTATTTGTCATGCCAGTGAGATTCATTCTTGTCCTGGTTATGTCACGCTATTCTATTTTCATAATTCTAAAGTACTTGCCTGAATGGTATATTTTAAATGACTTATTTTTTTATCTATGACTATTATGATGACTAAATTCTTTTTCCACGCTTAAACCGTGTTATTTATTTTTCTTTCTGGTTAACCATTGTTTACCCTTATTATATTGTTATTCTGTTAATAAACAGGCTGGCAGCACGTTTATTAATTGTTCATGTTTGTTTACTTCAACTTATGTTTTAAGATGCATTCTTCTTAAATTAACTTTGATCATTTAGGGACATGATACCCTTTTGTTATTTTCTATGGTTGTTAGGACTCAGCAGATGGGGCAAAAGTAAAGAGTATGTCACATTAAATTTCTCTAGTGAATACCTTGGTTTAACTTGTTAATATTAGTTGTACCCTATCGTGTCATTAGGGCTTGCAAACATTGTAAGTTCGATCGATTGAAGAGCGTGTGGACATTGATCTTTTCATCCAATGACACCCATATACTTTTTCTCTTGATCTGTTTAATGTTACTGTGTGTAGCTTGGATACATATATTTTCCTTGATGTTTATTAGTCTGAAATGTTTGTTTCCTGTTATTTTCCAAATAGTTGAAAAGAACTTGATGTTTTAATTCAGCCAAGAGATTGCCACCGCAAATAAAAATCTTACAAAGTTTTTCATTGAATTCTGAACATTTAGTTACAGGCCTTGATAAATCAGTATAATCAGAAATTAACACTCGTAGTTGGTTATCCTCCCTTTTTCAATTCGTATTACTTGCATGTTTTCCGGTTTGGAGATTATGAGTGACAGTGAACTTTTTGGTTGACACAACAGAAACTTTGCAGCATTTACAAAATAGCAGATGCCCATCTGTTGTGAAATCATCATAGTTACTCACAAACTGATTTAAAATAGCTCATTTTTTCTTTCAGCATCTTGAAGATGTTAACACTATTGGAACTAGTGGACAACTGTTGTTGATGGATAGTTAAATTTTCAACATTCTGCAGGTTTTCCCAGTAATGGAACAAGACCACTCAAGCCCTGGTAATCCTCTTTGCATTTCCAAGTATTCTTGTTTTTACCTAACCCTAAATAATACCCAACCGTAAACCATTGAAGAGTTGAAATTTACTTGTTATTATTATTAGCGCCACGGCTTACTACTCGTTCGGGCTATACGCACTTACGCTAATGTATAATGGTAGGGTGATTGTGAGATGAAATGGAGGACCTACAGTTTAACGTGGAATCCAAACCACGGTGGAGGCCTGGCATTCCTCACATTCACAAGAAGTCTTGTCAGAGGTGAAGGAAGGGTTTGGTAATCAGATAAATCTGTGCCATGACCGAGGATTGAACCCCGACCGCCAGCACAGAAGTCTGACACCTTACCGCTAGATCGAAATTTACTTGTTAAAGGGACAGTTTTAAGTAAACTTTAGTTCCTACACTGCCTTGAATAAAATACAAATACATGGGAAAATCAGAAAGGTAAGAAATAAAGATATTTTAAAATTAACCTGCAGTCGGCCCTTGCTCTGAAGGTAAAATATTCCAGGAACTCTTATTTTAATTACCTATTGTAAAGGTGTTGCCTCCCGAGGGGTTTATGGCTGCATATTATTTATTACTCCATTAATATTCTGAGATGTACTTTAAAAACTATTTCTGGAAATTCACAGACTGCCTAAGGATGTGAATGTGTACTTGATAGCAAAAAATTGTATAAATATGCACTTAAATAGACAAATGCTGCAAATTCTGCATATATATATATATATATTCAGAACAATTAAAATATGCATTTATTACCAAAAATTTATAAAATATGCATTTACATATGCAAATCCATAACTATCCTAAGCGTGATGATTATAAATGCAGGGTGCAGAATATGTTCAGAGATCCAATATTTCCTCAGAACTTAATATTTTCATAAAAAAATTCCCCGAAAACCATAACACTAAAATAAAACATTGAATATTTTATAGAGGCTGAAGGGAATAAGGATTATTACTTACTACATAGTTTGGAAAATTCAAATTTAAATATACTTTTAATCATAGTTATTTTTATAATACCTACCTTATAAAAAAATTATTTGTCTTCCAGAAATGGCTACCTTCTCATTTCCTTGCGTGCATTACATATTGCTATCAATTTCTCAGTGATACCAGTAGGCTTACCGGTACCAACATTTAATTTTACATCTTGAGAGTAAGAGGCAATGGAGTGTAATTCCGAGAGGCCTTGGTTTAATTTTTGATTTTCATAGACTTTTTGTTTTTTCGAAGGCTTGCCAATACTGCAAGGTTTTTCACTAACAACCACACTAGGGGAAATACTATCGCTATTTACGACTGAGTTTTTCCTGATCATGTAATTTATGTTTTACAAAACTTGCAATACTCCCTTGATCTTTACTTCTAGGTTTTCCTCGGGGATGTTTATTAGATATGTGATATCCAAATTTATCATGTATGCCACACCATTCACAATAAGCATAGTTGAGGTCTTGTTTGCTCTTAAAAGTAGACATAATAAAAAAAAATCACTAACCCATCTAATTTTTTATAAAAATGTATCTATTGTACAATGTACAAACCTTAATAGATCCACTAAAAACAACAATTGTATGGCTACACAATTATTACAGGCATGTCACAAGTTTAAATAAATTGCGCGCACATCACAATGTAACTAGGTCGCGATATAACGGGTGAATGAATTCAAATTAAAATAAAACATTGCTCACCCTTACCTACTCTTCTTCACCGCCTGCCCACAATAGCTAAAAACACTCGCGGTAGGGTAGGTGATTGATGACTCATCAGTCAATCACACCATTAATCAGGTCGAATTATTAGATTTTTCCTTTGCCCCTTATCTCAACCTCTGACTTATCTAGAATGATGACACATTATCTTAGTTCCTAGACACCACAACTCTTTGTGCTTACACCAACACTGCCTCACTATGGCAAATACTGATAGTATCGGGTGTTGCGTGTCATGGGCCTTAGTTTTTCATACAAATCAAACTACTATATCCGAACCAGAATGTACTAAAAACATCAACAAAATCGTTGGACTTTTAACTGCCTTAAATTTCCCCAGGACTGCTTTAATTTCCCCCGAACCTCATTTGCCTGTTTGGACATATTCAGCATCCCTGTATAAATGTCTCATTTATTTGCATGTAGCCGGCACTAGTTTAGTTGGGATTGGTTGTTTTTTCAGGTGCAGCTATTTATCTGGATGTTTCTTTACATAGATCTGGTAATCTTTACATGATTGTATGGATAAGTTTTTTAAATTAGAGTAGGTGTTAATTTGGGTGTTTTATTGTGTTGCCAATTAATTATTGGTTGCTTCAAATATTTACTATTTTGCAGTGTTCTTATTTGTGGCCGTGGTTGTTTCATGTGAGAGTGATTATTTTGCTAACTGTTGTTATTTTGTATAGTGTTAGTGAGTTGATTTTATGGTTGTTTGCATGCTAATGTATGTATCTAGTAACTTAGGTATTGGGTTTGAATGAAAGATTGACACACCAACACAGCTGTTTCAATGTTAAGTCACAGAGTAAACTCACGTCCATCTTAAGTTTTTCCACCTCCTTGAGAGCGTCTCTGTGTTGTTGGTGCAACTTGTCTAGCTCCTGGAGTCTGTTGTTGGACAGTTCTCTCTGCTCCTCGAGTTCCTTTTGGAGATCTTCCACCTGTAAACACAAAACCAATGACAGCAAGTTTAAAATTTTGTTGTCACAATATTTTCCTGTTCAACTTGTATGATAAAAGAGATTTTATTAAAACTTAAAAAAGCCAAGGGTAGTAAGGGTTAGTTAAATTAATACTGATAAATATTTCTTTGTTTCCCTTTTAACAACATTCATAGATTGTTTTATAAATTAGACAGGATAATTTTCTCTAAAATGATACATGAAGTATTAAACATCTTATTTCACCAATTATAATAATATGCTAATTTTATTTTACACAACTACTACATATTTAATAAAATGGATTTTGACCTAATGACTTGGAAATGTATAGTAAGACAGTATATGAACAGTGTGCAATAATGTAAAGTAAGTGATAGTGAAGGAAGCCAACCTGAAAGGAAAGTTAGCTTAGGCCTGGATAGGAACTGACACACTTCTATCTTCATTTCTTCTTAAACGTTTACACTTCCCACTTCTTCACAGTTGGACCTACATGCTTCTTGAAGAATCTATAGTAATAAAAGGAAGTGTGTCTGTGTGTGTTTGTTTGTGTGTGATGCCCAGCCAAATCTACGGCGCGCAGAGATATGAAATTTTTAACATAGGTGGACAGAAGAGAATGCACCTTGAAGCCAGATTTTTAAATTTGTTATTAGCTTTTTATAACAAATTTTTGAAGGGTCAAGGGAAACGCCGTACAGGATTGCTAGTTGAAAATATAATTGAAAACTTGCAAGGTTGCCAAATTGGTGCAACAAAATGGAGGCTTGAATAGATAGATAGCTTGCTGAAAAATTAATAACTAAAATATATATAAGACTAACAAAGACTATACTTGAAATAAACCAAGGAGTAGTCTGTATTTGGTTACCCATTAATGTGCAAGTTCCCATTGCATGAGTTCAGAGTTATTGCAAGTGGCTGTAAGAAATGCTCTGAGTACTCTGGTGGTGTAGCAGGAGTCAAAAGTCTTTATTGTGGGTATTAGCATATGAAGGAACTGGTTTATCTAAATTTTTGTTGTTAGTATCAAACCAATGATTGTTTATGCATATTCTCAAAGGTCCTGTTGGGATTTCAATGAATTATGCTTCTTCATGTTCTTACTATTGAAGATCATGTTGGGTGGGTGGATCTTGCAGGGGTTGCAGCGTTGTTTCATGTAAAACTTTTGTTGTGTTTATTGAGGTGAAAGTGTTGTTGGGGTTAGGAAATTTTGGGTGTACTAGAAGGTTGTGAAAGGTGGTTGTTTGAAAGATATTCTTGGGGGAGAGCTGAGGATTTGTGTTTGAGTGGAAGAAATTAGAAAGTTGTAGCCATTCTGAGGGATAGTATTGATTCTTTGCAGTCCCGAATGCTATTTGATGGTGAAATAGATGTCATCGAAATGTGTCTGTGATTTGTCGAGTCATTTGAGATTTTGGAGATTCTGGAGATTTGAGTATGAATAAGAGTTGAGAGTACCCATTTTCCTAAAAAGTTGAAGAAAGTTTATTGCAATAATGAGTGAGGTAAGTAGTGTCTGAACATATATTCTGTTCACGGAAGGTTTTTACGTGGATGACAGTTCGAAAATCATATGTTTAGGTTTTGGGTTGCCAACACTTGTAAAAGATCACAGTTTTGTTATAAATGTAAAGATCTTTAATTACCTGTTATATATTACATTTAAAATAACGTAAACTTAAGTTTTCTCATATTCTTTCATTTTTTTAAATAATTTCTTTTTATCCAACTCCAAACAATATTTTAAACATTATTATTATTTATTTATTATTTATTTATTATTATTATTTACTTACTTACTACCCGTTCGGATTATACACACTTACGCTATTGTGTAATGATAGGGTGATTGTGAAATGAAATGGAGGACCTATAGTTTAACGTGGAATCCGATCCACAGTGGCGGCCTGGCATTCCTCACATTCACAAGTTGTGATTAATATAGACATAATATAAAAGTCAGATTAATAGAAGTCTTAAAATACTGTGGTGCTCATTAACTGGCATTAAGAGAGACACGCGCCCAACTATTGTACAAGTAATGCCATCCCTTGGTAAGTTTATTTCAAAACCTGTATCCTTTTATATTATATGTTTGTAAAATTGTTTAGTGATTTTTAAAAATTAGGAAGACTTAAATCAATTTAATTAAATATGTTAACGTGTGGTGAAAAAATAATCATTACAGGTAAATTTTAATCTGGCCCCACCCAAAAGAAAGCTCACACTCCTCCAATGCTTACTATACTATATATTTAAGAATTTATAAACACAGCAATTTCTTTTTAGTGCCTAAAAATAAAAGGCAATTGTTTCATAAACTCAAATAAACTATCAATTGAAAAATGACTTGGTTCTTCGGTAACCTTTTTCTGCGAGACACCGCTGGTGACAACAGGCTTGACTGTACCCTTGTCCTCTCCATGGATCTGCTCAAAAGTCTTCAGCTTTTCATATGCCTCAGCCAAATGATTCTCCAGTTTGTCATTACGGGATTGAACCTTAAGTAGTTCATATTGCATATCATCGATCTGGTTCCTCAATTCGGCCGCTTCTGTTTCCTTACCTGTAAGTTTGTCTTGGCACTCTGCCATCTAGAAAAGAAAAACCCAAATATGAACCTGTTCATACATGTTGGCAATCAGGTTCACATGCAATTTATTTAGTAACATCCCAAGGCAGGGTTGTCACTAATTTCTTGCTACCAAATTTGTGTTTTTTATGTTTTCCAGAAATAATTCCCATTTTTACAGGAAGCTTAGATTTAAGAAAAGGGTAATAAAATTTCATTTTTAATAAAACTGGCTAAATTGTGATGCAACCTATGTTTAAAATTACACGGTTTAAGATTGATGGGTAAATACATATTCTGTTGCTTCACAACCCTTGTTAAATTTATAAGAAATGTTTGAATCAGCATACTTAATTCTTCAGTTCAATTTTCCATCCATCCAACGGCCTAATATGTTAAGCTTTCAATTAAATGTCCCAAATCAGCAAATATTCCAATATTTATACTAAATTTTGCCAAATTCCCAGTTTTTTCTAAACATACACAAAAAACCTAGTTTTTTACCAGTTTCCATATGCATGGTAGCCCTGCAAGATACACAAAAGTATTGGATTAAACTGCTCTACTTACGTAGAAAATTATATTATCATAAAGCTACTAGACTGCCTAGTGTTGAGAGAGAGGGATCCTGAACCCTAGGGAAAATGTCGGGAATTCATCCAATCTCGAGTCAGTTGGGTATCAAAGACCCTTTCCAAGCATGGGTTTGGGAAGAAAATAAACCCCGCTTATTGTGCCAGCAGGTACTACTGGCTCAATTTTTATTGGAGACAGTCATCTTCTTTGTTCTGTAGCAAGCTTGGAGGTAGAAGGGGGTATTTTACTGCCTTTGGTGAGACAAACAAGTTTGGAAGCTCTGTCTATCATTAGTTATTTGTTATGTTCAGCAAGGAGAGAGATTGAAAGATTTAAAGAAATACAGAGATATATTATACTCTACCATCTTAGCATCAGCCTGTTTGTTGTTAGCAACCAAACAAGGTGTAGAAATTACAGGGTTGTTAAATAATCTTTGAAGGCTCCATTCAAGAAGACACTAAAGGAACTTTAAATAGAGAAAAGTTTCAAGGGGTTTCAAACATAGAGAATAATTTAAGAGTAACAAACCTAGGGAACATTTAAGGGTTTTAAAACCTAGATAATCTTTAAGAGGTTTTAGACCTAAAGGATTAAAAGAGTTTCAAACTTAAGAGAGCATTTAAGGGGTGTCATATCTAAATAATATATAAGGGGTTTAAAATCTATATAATCTTTAAAGGGTTTTAGACCTAAAACATTTAAAGGGTTTTAGACCTAAAACATTTAAAGTGTTTCAAACCTAGAGAACATTTAAGGGGTTTCAAATCTAGATAACCTTCAAGTGGTTTTAGAACTAAAATATATTTAAGGTGTTTCAAACCTAAATAGTCTTTAAGAGGTGTTAAAATAGAGAAGATTTAAGAGGTTTCAAACCTAGAGGACCTTTAAGGGTATACAATTGGTTTTTTTTTTGTTTTTTTGCACTCTTCCAATAGTTAAATATGAAACACCATTTTGAAAAGAGATTAACTAATAAAAATAGTGTATTAAAAATAACTATTTGATTTTTATTATTCAATATTTGTTCAAAATGTTGTGATTTTTTTCAATAAAAATGCTATTCGCACACCCCTATCTATATTTTTTTATGATACATAATTTGTATTATATTTAATAATGTCAAAGATTTTACAAGAATTACCATATTATTTTATTTTTTAATAATTTTAATATATAATTATTCTAAAGCATCATTTTTATAATTTCCCCTTACCGTCCCTATCCTGATATTTCTACTCATTTCCAGTCCTGATGTAAAAATGTCATTCCCATCCATCCCTACCACTTATAAAAGTATTAAGTTATGTATTAAACCAATCTAAGATATTTAGCCAGCTATAAATATGAAATAAGTTTTTGTATACTCCATTTACATTGAAAGATAGCAAGCTTACCTTGCATGTTTCCACTATGGGGTACCATTTAAGATAGAGCCATAGTGTATTATGTCAATGAGAGGCTGTTACCTTTCAGTGCCAATAGAATGTACATGTAAGAGCCAACTAGAGCTTACTCTCATTTATTTTGGCGATTAAGTATATTATTGAGATTTTTATAATATAGATCTAAAATAATTGTAGTTATTAGAAAGTTTAGAACAAGAGTAAACCTGGTCAGCCACTGTAATAGATTTAATAAGCCAGTACCACAAATTGAGTGAGAAGGTGACTAGTGTGCCCACTTAAAAAAGGTAGTAAGGGTTAACACTTGGATTTTGGAAAATTGTCAGTTGGCATTAAGTATTAAAGCAACTGAAAACAAAAATGTGTATCCAATGATTTTGATTTAAATTTCAGTGTCAGCCATGCCGACCACATTAAAAAAAAAAGAAGACAAAAATCTATTTTTCTGTGATTTTCTCAAATATTATTAGGTTGACTGTCACAAACCTTAATTTCCTTAAGGCTGACTAATTAAATGATTCAGAGAGAGTTAAGGGGGTCACCACAAGTTTTGAATAATTAGGTTAAAAAAAATGTTGGAAGATCATTTGTATTCTTGACTAATAAGCTTTTGTTCTAAAATAAATATTGTTGGGGACCTTCCACAACATTATTGTAGTTATAATAACCACAACATGTGTATTTGAGTTTATTGAGGTTTCCCTAATAAACATTTTAAATATTTGATATACACGGTACAGTAGCCCTATGGCTTCTTTGGTGCTTACTGACAGCTCACAGCTGATAGTTTTAAAAAGTTACCAGACCAAATTATGTATCCCTACGCCGAACCATATGATCTGCAAAAAAGATGTGTTTAGCATCTGTCACTTCTAAAAGTCAAAATTTAGGTATATACCTAAATGTTGACTGTCAGAAGTCATCTGTGAGCTGTCAGTCAGTACCAAAGAAGCCATGGGGCTACTGTAGTATTGTTTATATTGTAATGAAAATATAAGAGCAGTATAAATAGCTTCTCAACAACTAAATAAAATGCTCAAATAATCCATGTTTCACTTGACTAACCGTAAGAGGTAAAATACGAGTTATTCATAATATACAACTATTTTAAGTTTAAACAAGCCATTAACATTCTCATTCATGTTTATGTAAAAAACGTCAATTTAAGGTATTATTAAAAATCTACCTTCAAAGATATTGTATGATATTTCTCATGCAATGTGGTATTGAGTGCTTGGAGATTTCTATTTTCTGCCTGGACTTCAATATTGGTTTGCCGAATAGTTTCATCCAAATTTGGAGCTTCATCTAGAATAACAAATATTTACAAATAAAACAAGTTAGTAAATATTTAATAATCACAGGCGGAACAAATGATAATCAGACCAAAAAAGTGTCACAGGTACAACAAAATACCAATCTTTAACCAAAGTGTGCGATTAGTTTAGTATTTTTGTTGAAGTGCTCACAGGCACAACAAAGTGGCAGTATTTATTGGAAGTTTATTCAGAATTGTCACAAATTAACAGATGTTAATTGAAGCAAACTAATAGTTACAAGTGATAAAAATTGAAGAGTCTTAAAATGAAGTATGTTCTGAGATACAACAAAATGACTGTCTTTAATATTAGTGCATGCTCAAAATTATATAAAAAAAAGTCTTTAAATAAAAGTCGGTCACAGCAATTTTATGCTATCCAAAAAACATATTATCCAAACAACCAATCAGTTCTTATGATATTGAATAAAATGGAACTGTTCAAAAAGAGAATTGGGATTAAAAGTAAAATAGTAATTTTTAAATGATCAGTTTTATAAGTGTAAGTATTAAGTGTTCCAAAGTAGTATTGCATTATTAATAAGACTATATTATAGTAGAGTAGCTGATTATAAAGTTGTAATGAACGTGATTATTGGTCAAACTTGTTGAGTTGTTTCAATCATGTAGCAATGGCATGAGAAGCTCAAGTCTATAACTCGTTACTATAGATAAGCGACTTAAGGCAGGTTGTTAAAGTTACTGGCATAGATTTAAGGAGTTTACAAGTAATAATTAGAAAATCTGACAAGTGCAGTTTAACCAAAAAAGAATTATTTTAATCAATGTCTAATTCTGTGTCTAATGCATGAGTTATATACAAAAGAAAACACTATGTAAAATATATACCTTAACTGTTAAACATTACTAATTACTAAAATGTAAAAAAATGAATTTAAAATGAATTATTAAAAAATATAGTGGAAAAGTGGGGTACAAATCAAGTTTTTTTATGAGTGTCAAGAAATAACAAAAGCATTTCTTACGTAATTGATGTTTGGAAGCAGAGGATGAACATACATGCATGATAGGTATCAACCCTAAGGCTTATTATTCTCATAATTCAAAGGTTAAAGCTTGAATGATGTTTATGAAGGTGGCAGTTCCGGTTTTATTCAACTATGATCAATGTTAGCGAATGTTTCATTATAAATGATTGAAAGAAAAATTTACTATATATGTGCATCCTCCCAGTGTGCAATAAAAACATGGTTGTCACGAAACACAATTGCGTCATATGAAGAAATCTTGAATGCACAACCATTCAACAACATAGTCAAATCATAGTTAATGCAATAATACAATCTTAGTGAAACAAAGGTTAAAAGGTTGAACTATCTGATATCAAACCAATGAGAGACAACTTCTTCATGAAGAAGAGTTTGTATTTATTGTAATAATAATGTATACTGTATAATGATGAACAAAGTGATAATTTTTGTTGTAGTGGCATGTATAGATAGTTTATCTTTACAACCGTTTTAGTGTGATGCGATTAATTATATTATGCTAACTATACAAACACTATCATTTGTCTATATATATTGATAACTTTTAGGTGCATATTTTATTATATTAAGTGTATATTTAGAATTTTTAATGTATTCATGCAAGCATATTTATGTAGCTTTTTGTACATAAAATTCCTCATTTTTGTCAAAAAAGTTTTTAATATCTATAGCTCATATTTTTCAGTGAAATATGAACCATTTCAGGTATATAAAAGGTATAATTTATTACCATCAACTGCAGTGGAGAAGCGCAACTCATAAAGAACAAGGACTTTTTTCTGCTGAATCTTAATAACACAGATTATCTCATTCAAACCGTAGGTGATTTGAATTTGGCAAGATTTAATGTATCCTTTGCAAAAAGTGATGTATATGTTTTGATTACAAACACACCATTATGTAAAAGTATTTTCCAGATATTTAATTGGAAATTATATAGATTTACTTATACTGCCACAATACCATTCTAATGCTGATGTAATAAATCAGTAATTGAAGGTTTGGCATAAAATCATTACTTGAAAATAATTAAGAAATTTGTGTTAAATGTCTTAAAGTTTATTATTTAGAGCTATAAAAGTCAAGGCTTCAGATGGTAAGCCAGCTGTTTTGTGCATTAATCAAATCCTAACGCCAAAGAAGTGCCTTGTAACAGTTGTTGCCTCAGCAGTGTGGGTTCAGAAGTTCAAAGCCTCCATTATGAGGTTTTATTTATAAAGGGTTAACCTAAAGGTATAAAATGGTGAGGACTTTCTTTTGAAATGAGAGTAAAAGATTAGGAACATCAAGTTGATGGATACTCATAGCCTGCATAGGTAGGAAAAAGACGCGATAATAGAAAAAAAATTGATGGAGCCAAGTCTATGCCTGCAGTGACCAATTAAAAATCAAGACTTATTAAAGTTTAAACATACATTTTTACTGGAGAAGTGGATGTGTGACCTTTCATACATGCAAGAAAAAGTTAGATTTGCACATTAACCTAAATAAAGTGCATTCTTGACAGCTTAGATGCTACTACATAGACCTCTTTATATTTATGGGGTAATATGTTTTACCAATTTATTCCCTTATTTCATGAATAATTGTTCTTCTTGGAAAGAATTGTTCATCTAATTCTAGAAAAACACCAAAATTAGTATATAAATTATTTTTAACATGGTAGTTTTGTTTAGTATTTTGATACTGGTTATTATTAATAGCATAATTTAAGGTCTAAGTATGAGGAATATAAATTTAAAGAAGTTGCGCCTAAATTAACTTTGGGATATAATAGGAAGACCATAGTGATAAATCCACATGCGAAAATCAGCCAACACACCCAGACAAGATTTGCATCCTTACCTCCCATCAATAGTGATCAAGTGCAATATGAGTCCAACACCACTGGCGCTACTTGTAGTGTGTTTAATAGATATTCATGTGCTACATGGGGAGAGCAGTGAGAGTTGCAGACATTTAGAAATCCCACTTTATTTAAGAAGTGGTTGGATATTTTTAAATGTCGTTTTCAACAAAATGTTGGTGAAAGTTATCAACAGGTCTCTAACCAGTTTAAAAAATTAAATTTTAGTTCAAGATTTTTTTAAAGAAATTCTATGAAACTTTACGCAAAAAGTTGTACTTCTGAGATTTAAGTAATAGGGTTGACACCTAGATCTTGCGTTCCTCTAACCAATAAAGTCATATTTTGATGTGGCCCCAGCAGTAAATTTTAAGAAAATGAGGGATTGTTTTATTGGTTCTATAATTAAGCTCTTACTATTATTTTTCGCCTTGAAGTAAGTAGCTACCTCGACCCCGGAAGGAAGAGGCGG
>CABFOW010001773.1:103619-129782 GCA_902141385.1 Timema californicum
GGGGGGGGGGGGGGGGGGGGGGGGAGGAAATAAATAATCTTTGCCCCCATCTTTTATGAGCATACACTCTTTTAAGTTTATTGTTGTTTTCACAAATGTATGGTGAAGCTGACAAACAGTAGTTGCTGAACTTGTATTTATTTGTGGCATTTGTATTGATATTGGTTTAATTAACTCTAAAATATGTAAAAAGTCATGGATGAAGGTAATTTTTATTTAAAGTAATATATGTAGAGTATCCTTTTAAGATTCATCCATGAAGAAATGTGCGCTTCTCAGAAATAATGTGAAAAGGATTACACCTTTAAAATATATTTTTATACCATCTTTCCTGTTAAAAGAACTGCGCTATTTCCTGTTAAAAGGAACAACTCTGCAGTATTTGTCAAAAGACGCCACTTCTCTATACCAATAAGAAGCTAGCCTTCACAACACCTGTCGCCAGGACTCTTTCTATTAGTTGGTTTTCACACTGTTGACGAGGGGAGAAAAAGGCAAGGAGTATGTCATATATAAACCGCTGTGCGTATGTTTAAGGCATCTCCGGGATCAAAACATCTGCACCGAGATCTCCCGCCCACACACTGGCAGTCACAGTCTAACACAGTATAAAATAACTTACATTAATATCACAAGTGTGCAGTGATATAAAACATTTAATTGGAATATGTATAAGTAATTAACAGGTGTCATTTAAATAAATTACTTGTGAATAAACAGCCATCAACAGTTCTCTTTCTTACAATTATCAATTATACCGTTCTAATTAGTGCTCGACCACGGAGCTATAGACAGCTGGTTAAACTGTATCTTTTTCGTACAGTGATGATAGGCGCTCGATCACGGAGCTTATAGACAACCTAAACATCATCACAGCATTATTATATCAGGGACTTAATCCGTAGTGTTTCAATCGATGCCCAAAAAGGGGTGATTTATTTCATAGTGTTACAATTGCTGCCCAATCACGATGCGGATCCTCGAATCCCCGAGACAAGAAAGAGACTCCACCAATTGAAAGACACACGGCAAACTACAAGGCACACCGACGACGAACATCCATCCGAGAATCGAGATGAAACAGATGTTCCACGCACGGTACACTACAAGGCACATCGACGACTTACATCCATCCAAGAACCGAGGTGAAACAGACGTTCCACACACGGCAGACCAACGACGAACATCGTACTGAGGCGGAACAAGCTGATCGAAGACATCAAATTAGTCAGATAAGCCTTAGATAAATTTATATTATTTTTTATAATCATTAATTTTAGTAAATTTTGGAAGGGAAAATGTCAGATTCAAATGATAATAGTGACGCTAGTAACTGCTCTGATGAGGTATAATATGAAAATAAACCTAGACATCAGTAAGATCTAGAAAAATCAGATGAGCAGAAAAGAGAAAGTGAGCAGGACAGAGAAAATGAGCAGGACAAAGAAAGTGAGGACAGAGAAAATGAGCAGGACAAAGAAAGTGAGCAGGACAATGAAGAGTCATTTGCAGAGGGAGATAGTAAAGATAAGGCAGAAAAAGATACACAAAGAAATGTTATAGTGGATGAGGAAGGGCGAGAAAAGAATAGGGAAAAAAAAATAGAGCAACCCATAGGAGATTTAAATCAACTTATGAATATGTTACAAGAAAGTAATCAGAAAATGGTACATGAAATTAATCAGGAAATAAAAAAAGTAGCCAGGAAACTAAACGGGAAATAATAGATATAAGTAGACAAGAAATTAATCATATAATATATGCAAATACCCGAGCAATTAATCAGAAAATTGATGCAAATCAAACTAAACTTGAACAAATCAATAAAGAACTAAGTGCTAAAATATAATTAAGTAAGGAGGTTTGTGAGCAGAGATTTGGTTATTTAGAGCAAAAAATTGACCAATTAGAGACGATTCATCAAAACTTAGCAGTGCAGTTAAATAAGGTAGATATAAAAGTACTATAAGGAGAATATGTGAAGAAGTCTTTGGTTGAAAAGCAAGAAAATTTAAGGAAGGTAAAATTCAAATTAATAGAACAGATTTCGGCTAATAAAAATAAAATAGAAACAATAGAACAAGAATCAATTAAAGGTTGAAGGAAGTAGAAATTAAAGTTGGGAGTCTAGACCTGCAGGTAGAACACACAAAAACTAATGTTAAGGTAGTCCAAAACAAGCTTGAAAAAGAAATAAATGAGGTAAAATCAGTATTTGGTTCTCAGCAAGACACGAATAAAATTTTAATTAAAGAACAGATAGATGGGATCGTTAATAAGGCAGTAGAGACATTAGATAAAAAATTTACCAATTTTGTGGTTGAAACACAAATTAATCTTGGAGAAGTTGGTAATTTACATGATACTACCAACCTATTTGCTAAAGGATTAAGAGAAACGTCATTAGCACTTATTGCAAAATTTAAAGGAAAGAGAGGAAATATTTCAGCAGTACAGTACATAAACAAAGTCGAAAGAGTATTTAAAGGAGAAAAAATTAATGAAAAAGTCAAAATAGAGATATTTTTATCATGTGTGGAAAATGAGGCAAAATCTCGGGCAGATAGTATAGAGAGTAAATGGGAGACATACGAACAGGCCAGGGAAATATTTTTGGAAAAATATTGGTCTCAAAACATGCAGAATGATTTTCTACAATTAATTTTTAGTGAGAAATATAACGACAAGGATGGTACTATGAGTGAATATTTCAATAAATTTGTAACACAGGCGAAAAATTTATGATACCCAGTAGTTGAGGATAGATTGATAGATCTTCTAATGAATAATTTTCCAACTGCAGTACAAGATGTTCTAATTAGCATAAATAAACAAAACATCAAAGAAGTAGAGAGAGTATTAATGGCATTTGACGATAGATATCAAAGAAACAAAGAAATCAATGAGCAATCAAACAGGTATAATATTGATAGGCATAGGCAATCATAAAACCCTCAAATCAGAGAAATTAATAATAGGCAAAATAAATATCAAAATAGTTATCAAATACCAGGGCAGAATAGAAGATATCCACATCCTAGTATAGAGTATCGACAGGATAGGAATCAAGGCCCATCGAGGCAAATAAATTCGATTGATAGACAAATTAATAGAAATAACAATGCAGGTCACCCCATATTAACAACCACTCAAATACATCAACCTCCAAATTTTAATTTTGTACCATCATTGTCATGGCCATCAAATTTAAATGAGTACGACTCACAAAAAATATTCGATCCAGGGGGCAGTTAAAGAAACATTTAAATGTAAAAATCAGAAGTTTAACTAAAGACTTAAATTTTAAATAAGTAAAATAAGGGTAGCTATAATTATTAAGTCGTAGTAAGAAATGTTGAAAGTAAACATTCAACACGCAAATTCAGCGAAATATAACTAATAATTCTTTTCTATGAAAGGGAAGGCTCTGCAAAGTATAACTGCATATTTTTTGAAGAAAGGTAAGAAAGTGTCACACCTAAGTCACACCTAAATAGAAATTCTAAAGAAGCCATTAACAACCAACTATGAAGAGTGATACTAATTTTTTTTTTTTTTGTAAAAGGTAAAAGGGTTTTATGAGGGTGACTATTTTTGTATGAGAAAACAACAACAGTTACAAAAAGCCTTTACCCAAAAATAAAACGACATTCAGGAAAGACATATACAAAAGACACTGAAATAAAAATATACTTGAACAGTCAAACCTGATACAGCAAATATAAAATCTTTAAATATAGATTTTTTTTTATCAATTTAGATTAATCTATCTGGACTTAACGTAATCTCAGGAAGTTATATAGATCAAAATAGGAGAAAAGATAAGTAGGGGCCATGATCTCTCGGGAAGCATGCAAAAAAGGTTAAGATCAAATAAAAAAAAGTAGGGTGAGGGGTTGCTTACAATTTTGTCAACTAGTTAAGTTTTATGTGAGTAAATTCAAAAGATAATTTTAAGTTTAAAAGAATTTAAATAGTTTCAGTTTAAGAGAAATTTAGGATGTTTTATTAATTAATAGACGATCTTGGAAATCAGAATAAATATATTATTTCATCAATGACGCATTTTGTAAATGAGAATTAAGATATGAATCTTATATTTGTGTGGGGGGTTATTTTAATTTAATCAATTACATTTCAATGAATTCAATGATTGATTAAAATATTAAAGGAGTCACAGAGTAAGCTAATGAACTAAAGGATAAGATTTAAGATATCTAAAGAAATTAATTTAGATAGGCACTTGAGTACAGAATCATGATTTAATAAGATGTTTAAACAAAAGATCAAAATAGTTCAAACGACTGTCTGGCTGGGATTTACCAAAAGGGTCGAATGATCTAAGGTGTCACTCTAATAATAGAATTGGTTGCCAATGATATGGAGGTTAGGGTTCGAATCCCGGCCTGGTGTAGAGAGGGGATTTTATCCTGAATGGTTGATTTCCACTCACTCTCCACATTCATGCTGGTACAATTCCTTTAAAATTAAACTTTTCTTTTCCCTAACACATTAGCGTATTAACTAGTGAATATGCAAATAATCCATAACAGGTAGTTTGATGGTTGTGGAAAATTAACTTAAAACATTAAATATTTAGATACAACACTAAAAAATAAAGTTATAAATACTTAGGTGACCTGGTGGTCTAGGGGTAAGGTGTCAGACTTTTGTGCTGGCGGCCGGGGTTCAATCCTCGGTCCCGGCACAGATTTATCTGATTACCAAACCCTTCCTTCACCTCTGACAATACATCTTGTGAATGTGGGGAATGACAGGCCTCCACCGTGGTTCGGATCCCACGTTAAACTGTAGGTCCTCCATTTCATCTCACATTCACCTTACCATTACACATTAGCGTAAGTGCGTATAACCCGAACGGGTAGTAAGACGCGGTGATGATAATAATAATATAAATACTTAATTATTTTATGTACAAGAATGTGAATCACAAGAGAAGCATTATTAACAACTTGAAATAGTAATGTTCTTATTTCTTTTAAACAGCTGGATCACTGTCTAAATTTGGAAGTAGATTGATTGTTTATCAAGCCAGTGGGCTGATGTGAAATTTAAACCAAAAGAGTGGCAAAGCGGTCGCTTTTACTGGTGAATGAATCATCCCGGCCTTGATTGACAAGTCTTTCGTCCTTCCTCTTTCACTAATCTGTTACAAACTCAGAGGAAGAAAGAGAAGTAAAGAGAAGAGGTGAAATATTGTTTTTACTCCCAAAAGACGACAAGGTCTTTCTACCTGCCAATGTAGCACGCTTAATGTTAGAGCTTATAAATACAGCTGTTTGGTGCCGATTTTTTTTCTTTGTTATATCTTATAAGAAAATTCAATCTTGGTTAACCCCATTCTTAGAGAACACATTAAATTATTAGATAATAAGTCTCGAAGATGCATTATAAATATATGTTTCAATTTATTAATCTTGTTTTTTCAAAGTTTGGTCCTAGACATTTAATGTATATGTATAAAAATTAGGCCTGTGTGGGATACTAAGCTTCAGCTTTTCATATTAAAATATATATTTTTTTTCAAGAGAAGCTTAGTTATATAATATTGTTTGTTAGTTTTGCTGCTCTATAGTTGCAAAAACATTAACTTCTTTAATAAACTTCAGTGGTAGCACAATTAACATTAACATAATAAAATTAACATACCTTGAGTTGATCTAGCTGTTATATTATATTGATAACAAATTTTAGTTGCTCACTTGGTAAAAGTTTTATTTTGTTAAAAATTAGAAAATCCTTTAAATAAATATATTTTAACACACATTCAATACGATAACAGTCAATTATTTTAAATTACTGAACATTTCTAATATAAATATTATAATAGGTAATATTTAAAAAAAAGAAAATTAAACTCGAAATTAAAATTCATCAATATGTTACCCACCTTGGTGGTCATATGGTCAGTCAGTCTAGTACACAAGACATGTTGGACTAAATCGCCGGGGTGACTTCTTCTCTGGCCTATTTCTAACCTTTATTTGCCACTATGTTTTGTAACAATTATGTGAAATAATAGGAAATTTAAATATTCCATTTGAAATGTAAGAGCTTAAAAAGGTAACCCTGTAAGTTACTGGTTACTGACAGGTTCAGTTTCATAGTCAGACTTGGTCTGCCTCAAGTGCATTGCTACATTAAATAAATACAAGACAACACCTACCTAAACTAGAATGGAATAGGCCAGTTATCCATATGAAGCATGCCCATTACATTCTTTTTCAGGTAGATGTCGTCCTGCATTTATTATATCACCACTCTTGAGGCATACTGAGTCTGATTATGAAATTGGACCTTAGTTTACTGTAAGTCTTGTGGATGCATGAGTGACACTGTCACTATAACTTACCAAATACCCACTGAACTTAATGATACTCTTTCACAAGATCTTAATCGCATTATTAGTTTAATAATTATATAATAAATTTACAATAATTAAAACAGGTATCAGATAGCATGCGGGGTTAAATGACATGCTCATCTAATTTGGTGTTTTGGTGATGGGGAGGTATGGATTTTAATCCAGATTTGGGCCAAGAAAAGTTATATTTTTTATGAGAATTTTCCCCTCTCAACACATGCAAATGTGGATACATTTCCTTTAAATTATACTTTCTTTATTAGTATATCGTTATAAGGAAAACTTTTTTTTGCTTTATGAGGTAATTGTATTATATTTGGAAGAAGGTAGAGGAAAGGTGGATAGAAACAGTGTGCCAAGCTAATGGATATTAGCTCGCACAATTATGTGACCTTCTCACTGTTCGAGATATCTGCTACATATCATGAATTGCTATGGAGTTTGGACTCCCATTGACCTAGATATCAATGTGTGTGTGTTCCTGGATCACCGCTAATAAGCGTCATCTAATTCAAATGCAGTCATTAACTGCCTCAAGAAAATGTAGTGTTGGCGCTACATATGCTTCGTAACAACTGTTAATAAGACTAACTAGTTAATTAGCGTTAGATTTGTTATGTAACTATTCTCTCTTTATTGTGAGGGGAACTTCACCACTCCCTTGCCAGGAGTGGCTGTTAGTTTTTGATGACCTAATTGGGTCTGTTGGCCTTCGTAATGTTCTCCTGTATTCTAATGTATTGGTTTTCTCAATTTGACTATATGTAGCATGGCATGTCCATGCGTGGCTTTTGTAGCTCAAAGGCTATCTTATATTTGATGCCCAGTAGACGGCCTCCTTATGTGTAGCGCGCTTGTTATTGTGAACACTTAGGTCCACCTTTATGTTAAGTTTTGATTGTGAGCATGGATACTCTCATCCAAGGCTGTAAGAGTGATGCCCTAATTGGGGCTGATTATCTCCAGTCTAGAGGGACAAGGTAGGCTCCTTCCCATAGTGACTTTGACGTTAACTCTGTATATGTCGCCATAAAAAGGGGACTTAATTACTTAGACATTTAATGACAGAGTTCCATGCCTATTTATGAGTCTAGGTAAGCATAAACAGAATGAGTTAATGATCAAATGTATTAGAGTACCGACTATATATCTCTTAAGCTGTGAGTGTGGGCTAGCTGTTAGGGAGTTCGATGCAGATGAGTGATAGTCATAGTACACTTGTAAATTATTGGATACCTAGATGCTGACCTCGCACAGAAATTAATCCAAGTCTATAACTGTTATCTCATTGGCCTGTGCTTACTTGACTCTCTATACCAGATATGTTTTCAGTCTGTTATGTATTTTCTATTCACTTATTAACTTTCAATACTCTCCTTCCAAATATATTTAAAAGCTAGTACGACATAAATCTAATGAACAAATCATATGTATCTTAGTGTACTATGCTTGAGTGACTTTTTAATAAAACCCTGTTATTAATGTATTTCTACTTTCATGTGCTTGCTACCTTCTCTAGTCCTTTAGGGTGGCAATATGGCTCTTACAGTAAATCGATCTTTACCATCCCATGCCCTGAGAAAGGTTTGATTTTATCAGAACTAATCAGGAGGTAGTGCAAAATGTGCAGTGCAACTTCCTAACAGAGGAAATTAAAAAACACATAAGTGAGAAATTGGAACTTTATAAAGAATGATAGGATGCATAGATAGGAACTTGTGAAAGGAATAACATAAAGTACAAACACAGAAAATAGAGAATGGATGCAAAAATATATAATAATATAGCTCTTTTCGGTGAGAGTTCACATCCAATATTTAATTCTATCATCCATATTGGCTTGAAATTGATTTTTTATTATTAGAGTGTCAAGATCCATCTATATTTAAATGGTGTTTTTGAAGCCTAGCATTAAGGATCACCATCTGTTGTGTCAATTATAAACTATATATATATATATATATGTATGTATGTATATAGATATATATGTATGTATATAGATATATATATGTATATAGATATAGATATTTAGATACATAATTATAGTCCTCAAAGGTACATCATTTATCGCTTATTGTCTAAAGTTGAAATAATAGACTGCACTAAGATTTTCTAAAGGATGTTTCTAGTAAAAAGTTTGGCCTATTTTCAAATTAATAAAGTATGTCTCATTTTTAGTAATGTTCAATAGTATGTATCTGTCCCTATACATGTTCCCATTCACTGTTTGTACCATTCCATAGTATGCATTATTCTGCTGATAATAAGACAAAACACTAAACAAAGTCCTCTTTCCCTCTAAAGTAAAGTAACATAATGTGAAATAAAATAAATAAAATAAAGCAAGACAAGGCAGGCATACACTGATCACAAGACGGGAGAAGAGTCCAATAACCTCCGTCCAGCTCCCCTTTGAGTGCAAGTGTTATCTTCTCATTACGCTGCATCAGTCGATCAAACGCCTGAATGACCTTAGCCACAGCCCTCTTAGAAACCTGTACTCTATTCGCAAGTTTCTCATCCAGTTCTTCTTTGTCCCAGGTAGACAATTGCATTAGGAACGAGGTGGTGGCTTCATTCTCATCTAGAAGTACACAGATATAGAACAAGAGATGTATAAGGCGGTGCGCTTGAATCTCCCTAATGGATAGAGACAAAGAACATGATATGTTTAGAAAGTGCATTTGAATCTCACTAGGAGACACCCTGCATAGAACAAGAGATTCTAATTAATTTAAATTAGTTGAAAAATGACACCTGAACAAGGAAATACAGCCCGGGATCTTTGGCTTAGTGCACCAATGCTCTACCACTGAGCTATTCAGGATTTGTCTATCCTGTGCCCAGGGTCATTCTTCCCTCACAACTTAAGGCCTATTCTGTCATGGTTATGTGGAAATCATCAGCTACATATGAGCAAACAATAGTATCACAAGCTATCAGATATCACAGCCATCTACCAACTTGAGAGGACTGTTATGCTGCCAAGTATACAATACAAGATTGTAATTAAAGCGAATTTCAATTAATATCAACAGACAGGTTGCAAATCAATATAATCATGGGAATGTCCATAAATAGATCTTGTCTAGGAAAAAATATATATTACATAACACAAATTGTGGTTAATTAGATCAAAATTATTTAGTGTAAAGAATAATTTTATCATGTTTAAAATAATCATTTGAAGTCAACAGAGAACATTAAATGAAGGATGTAGTCATTATGTAGGCTAGTGAGGAAATAATAACATCCCCCTCTTAGACCAAGGTAATACAGTTTTGTAAAAAAGTTCATATCAATCAATTTTTACGATGTTCACATTATACTTTCTAGTTTATTATATCATTATTTAACATTTTCCTTCATTTAGACCAACTCACTTCTATTCTCAGACTCATCTGCAGTCTCTGCATCAAAGCGCTGTAACAATACTCTTATGTCCTCATTAAGTTGGTTCCAGTAGCGATTCACAACATTAAGAACCGCATCGTCCTGTGTTTGGCGTTTCTCTAACTGCTCTATTCTTTGCCTCAACTCCGACTCAGAGCGGTGGCGTTGTTCTAAACGCTGAAACAAAGAAATTAATGTTATCGTTATGTCTCCAAAAACAGAAGTAAAATATCTAATTATAAGGAATTTTAGGTCTGGGTATGGTGCATTATGCTTTCTTTCCAAATTATCAGGATAGGACTGATAGGATTGTCGACACGATAGGGTGTGTTTGCGTTTGCATTGTTTACATTTATGTGCATGTGTGTGTATGTGAATATGCATGTGTAAGTGAATTTAAAATTGTAAATAAACAGTTCTAACATAATTAAATAATCTATCATTTAAAAATATATTTTAGCTTATCTAAGCCTACCAGAACAAAAATAATATTTTCCTAAATATTTGGTTACAAGCTGAAACCCTAAAAAGTGCATCAAATATTGTTTTAAATAACAGAGAAATTTAATGTTTACAATTACCCTAATATATTGTATGTATTTTTGGAATAATTCACTATAAAGGTCATGTTTAAAGACCAATAATTAATATTAGGTGACTTGTTAATTTATTAAATGTAAATATTTCATATAATTAACTTATAGTAAAACTAAACTTTTAAGCTTGAATAATTTTTGCATGAGTGTTTGGAATTGGAGAAGTATTTTAATATGGTTTGGATTATATCCGAATGAGTCATTTCATATGACTCAAGTTTCGGCTAGTTAAAGTTTCAAAAAGTAAATTAATTTAGAAAAATAATTATTGTAGCAATTATGTAACTTGTCATGACAATTTAGCGAAATCGGGGGGAAAAAATAAATTAAAAAATAGGCCTTTTTTATAGTTTCATGACAAGTTACAATTAAATGAATACAACCTTTCTTGGTAAAATAATTTCCTCAAAACATTTTTCTTATATTATGTCAGTTCAGACATTGATAATTTTAGATAATACGAAGCTTATTTTAGAGTAATAAAATATAAATACACACACTTAACCCCCCTGGTGGGTGTCGTGGAACCAATTGAGACCCCAGGCACATTTTTTGGCCTGCTAACCTTTAATGTATTTTAAGAAATTCTGAGAAAAACAATGACCTTTGTTTATTTTCCTTATATCTTAAAATTATTAATTTTCAAATAAAAATTTCATAAAAACAAAAGTGAATTTACACATTATTCCACTCAATACCATTTGGCCTAAAACTAAACCCAGATCAAATATAACTTTTTGAATATAATGAATATAAATCAATCTTTTTTTAAATTCATATACCAAGTTAAACATGTGTAGATTTATAAATAAATTTCAAGTTAGAAAGTTTATCAAAAGATAGCAGTAAGTAGGTCGTAGATTTATTACAAAAGAATGTTATTTTAAAAAAGTTTTGGTTATAAAGGCGAGGAGAATGTTGTCTGTAGAAGAAATTACAAAGATTAAAAAAAACATTGTTTGTTGTGTTCAAAGTTATGTAAAAGTTCATGATTGAGTGAAGAAGCTTCAGCTGATGAAGGAAAGGTATATTTTGTGATGAAGACTTTGATCAAAGCTCTGAAGGTAACTATAATCTTAATGATTCATCAAAATCTGTAGTAACTCAACAAAATACTTTCAAGTTGGTAAATTTAAGAAACCATTTACTTATCTCTTGCCATGCACAATTGTTTTCCATCAAGTCCAAAATTTCAATTCAGTCACAAATTTTAGCTAGAAAAACAATTTTTTTAACTGTTATTTTGTATTGTTTAAATGTAATTTTATAATTATTTCCATAACCACACTTATGGAACAACAGCGAGGTTAGAAAAAATAAACAATGTTTCATTTTTATGGAACATGATTGGACTTAAAAGCACTTTATGTTTTAAAATAAGTAAATAAATAGTATAAATCTAATTTACATATATACCTTTTCATAAATTTGCAGATCAAAGAACGAAGAAAACTTATAGTACCTACTCAAATCCATAAAGAGATGTATGGATACTACCAACTTGTGGAGTGTAGGAGATGGCCGTCCAACTTTCAACAAGTCCAAGGCCAGAAACCGATCCACACAAGTATTACAGTTTATACGGTTTGATAAAGCTGAATCACAACAAAATCAAAGACTTGATAAACTGTCACCAATACTTAATGTATTCAAAACGTGGGCACACGCATTACAAGATGCTTACATTCCAAATGAGAACGTAACTGTGAATGAGTAGTTTGTTACCTTCAGGGGAAGATGCCCATTCTGTCAATTTATTCAATCAAAACATGAAAAGTATGGCATAAAGCTCTAGGCAACAAGTGACTGAAAAATCTTATTTATTATTTTTATACACATTCAAGTATACACAGGGAAGGATACAAATGCTCCTAGAGAGGTGAATCAGGGCATAAAAAAATGGTAGTGGCTAGGGTGAAGGGCTTGGAGAAAAGCGGAAGTAATATTGCTGCTGACAACTTCTTCACAAGTCTTAGTTCTAGCAAAAGAGTCTAAAAATGAACAACTTACATTATTGAGAACAATAAGAAAAAATAATAATTTGATTTACCACTGGAGTTTATAAATGTCAAAGGTTCATCTCTGTTTGGATTTTGTAATTCAGCAACAAATGTATCACACTGTCAAAAAAAAAAGGGTAAAGTGGTGACTGTTTAGTATCACATATTAATCAGTTGAGATTGAAGATAAAGAGAGAGCTAAATCTGCTATAATATTTGACTATAATGCAACAAAGTCAGGAGTTGACACTATGGATAAGTTGGTTTGAACGTACACAACAAAACGAATGACAAGGTCACCAATGTTATTCTACTACATGTTAAATGTAGTTACCCTAAATGATTTCATTAATTGGATGCATCTGAATTCTAAATCGGGTTGCAACACACGTTAAAATAGAAGGATGTTTCTCATGGAAATGGGTAAATTAATTAAAAAACTAACAGTGACATGCTTCTATTTCTTAAACAACCCCAACAGCTCAAAAAAAGTGATAAGGACAATGTTCATTATGTGATTATCAGATAGGAAGCACTGTGATAAGTGTGGTAAATGTATAGTTTATTTTTTGCAAAAAGCATTTATTTATTGTATTTAATGATTGTGAAAATAGCTTAAGTATAAAATCCTATTTCTAAGTATTCTAAAAGCAGGAGATTATATGTAATATTCAATGCAACTGCTTTAGGCTAAATAGTAATCATTTAAAATAGTTTTTATGTTCAAGCTAGCTAAAACTTATTTTTTAAATAAATAATATTTTTTAAATTATTCATGAATACAAAATATAAGTCTATTAATACTGGATTTACATCTTTATATAAACAAATAATTATTGACTTTGGTTGACTTTAAATTTGTAAAAATAAAAAAATAGTGTTTACTGTCAATATTTATTAATTTATAAAACACCTTGACCATCCTACTTACTACATGATATTATTGTAAGGAAAATTACATATCAGAAGATATGAGTCACCAAAAAGAAACAACTCTTTCTCAAATATTGTTTATTGAAACATGATAGCATGAGTTATGACATCCCTCTCTGCAGCTGCAACTGACCACATTTTCAAAACTATATTGCCTAAAGATATGTCACATGGTCATGATCATTGTCACAACTTTCTAGAGTGCACAGCTATCATCACCCCACGAGCGTATCGCTAACTACATTAATATCTTAGTCACTGCTAATTTTAAGATCACGTCACAGGGATTAAAAGTGACAAAAAACTATCAGTAACAAAATCACTAGCAGTGATTTATCATCCACCTCTATAGTACACCATGAATCATGATATATATGTGATATGTGATGTGTGTGATATATATATATTGTCAAAACCATATGTCATCTACTAAGATATATTTGTCTAACAAAATCTATTGTCCACCAAGATATATATTATCTTCTATCACTATAGTTATGACAGAGTGTGAATGCATGATATATCTTATATTGATGAATCTTATGTTTGCAGTCATGTTTTGATAGTTCACAGTGCAATGTCAGTATGTATTTTATTAATACATCATATGTTTAAGCCATCTTGGCCTAATACTTGGCAGTGGAGTGCCGGTATCACTTTTATTGATGTATTGTATGTTTAATGATGATGATGATGATGATGATAATAATAATAATAATAATAAGCTTTAGCCTTTGGAACTTCCGTGTAATGATAGTTAATTTTCCTTGATAGCCCTGGAAAGGAGCAAAGATATATATATAACACAGGAATAATTATAAGGCCTATAGATACCATAATTAATGTAAAATTTTAATATTTTTTTATTTAAAACAAAATTAAAAAACTTAGATCTAATTAGTAAATAATTTGACAAAGATATTGGTGAAGTGTTTGTGCCCGCTCCCTGTAAGTGATACTGTGTGCTAAAACCTAATTTAGGGTGTCTACTTAGTTAGAGGAACAAAAATTCGTGACTTTTGGTGACCTTTTTTGACCACAAAATACCTTCGGGGGCGTAAAGCCCAAACGGTCAGTAAGACGCGATGCAAAAAAAATTCCTTCGGTAAACGGTCGAACATTATATTGTACATCGGGCCTAGATATTATAATAAAAAACACCTTAGAGTAGGGTAGAGGTTAGTTCCAAATGCTTCTTACCTTTTCCATGAATTTTCACTCCATTCAACCCACTGTGGCTTATATCAAATTTCGATTTATAAAATGTACAATAAGCCTTCAACAGGGCGCAACCACTTTGAGTATTTATTTTCTTCAACAGTCAGCCAAAACTCTTTGAACGAACATTTACCAGACACCTTTTAACAGATTAGCCTGAACTTTACACATAAAATCTTTGAATGCCCCCAAAAAAATTATGGATTTTTTTCGCAACATACGATTAAAAAATAATTTAGGCCTAATATTTTATGTGCCCATTAGACAACGAAAATCATTTTAAAAATTGGTAAATTTAAACTGTTTTGAATGAATGGTCTTTAAAATTAAATGAATTACGTCAAGTCTTAAATATTAACACTAATAATATTATTTTATATTTTATAAAAAAATATGCCACATTTCACTGCGAAAACTATTGCTATTTGCTGCCAACGTTAATTTGAAATTATAATATACATTTTACACCGCCTTCAAATTGCAGTTGGATCAGTGAAAGCGTAAAAAATTGATAATTGCCGCCAACATCTTGATCCAGATCCACAACACAGATGAACGCCCGGTTTCTATAGAAAATGTCCTGGTATTTTCCCATTATCATCTACAAAACCTGAATTCCAATTAATCCACTCAAAAACCATTATTTGTAGACACACACACAGCATAATGTACTCACACACCCCACAAGACAAGTAGCACGCCAAATTAAAATTTAATACAAGATGGTGAAAGTTAACCTTGTCATTGGAATCACAAAAAAAACGATCAGGCGACTTCCTACTGGTGCGTGCCATCACGTGTAGTGGATAGCGAGCGCTATCTTTGAAGCATTCGCGTTGTTACGATGTGCAGGAAATTCAAACTAAAATTATTTTCGTGACTTTATAACCAAAATATTAAAAATTAGTGACTTTTTCATGACTTTCGTGACGCAGTAGACACCCTGTAATTCGTGGTTGAATAATTCTGTTCTCCAACTAAGAATTATATTTAATGTTATTTCTGTAATGTATAATAGGAACCATAGTACATTATAAGGATAGTAGAAAGATAGAGGAGTGTATAATAGAAAGCCTGTGATTGGTGGACCATACCTGAGCTAACTTCTTGTTCTGGAACTGTAAAACCTTTATATCCATCTCCTCCAGGGTAGAGATGGGGCCAATCCTGATTGGTTCAAATTGCACTTTCTTGCTGGGGGGTTGCTGGCAGCTGGTGCCAGCCTCATTATCTGCAGGCCGCTTAGACATAGTCGTGATTCACCACATCTAGCAACTAGACAAAATGATAAGACGATAAGTACTAATCACATTGGAGTCTAGTTACTATGGATATACTTCACCTCTGACAAGACATCTTGTGAATGTGGGGAATGTCAGGCCTCCACCGTGGTTCGGATTCCACGTTAAACTGTAGGTCCTTCATTTCATCTCACAATCACCCTACCATTACATATTAGCATAAGTGTGTATAACCCGAATGGGTATTATGACGTGGTGCTAATAACAATAATACTGTGGATATAATTATGTTAAGGTGATTTATCTCACAATAAATAATAAGGAATAGGCTATATTGAAATGAAGTAAATATGGATATACTCTCTAGGACAGGTTTTTTTTAACCTGTAGTCGATAAACTTGTAGGAACTACAGCCTTCACACTATGTCTTTAAAAAATAAAATCAACTTTAACTTGTTTTGGAAAATGATGCAGCTAATCTAGTTCAACATGAGAAGCAACATGACTCTACTTTTGAAGCAAATATCTCTTCTCTTGAGCCATACATGTTAACTCAAGGCGATATGAACAACCTTGTTTGAGATTTGAATCTGTCCAAAGAAAGAGACCAAACTTTTGGGGTCGAGGTTGAAGGGCTGGAATTTACTGAGAGAAATATAAGAATTTCTTAGAGTAAAATATGAGTAATAATAGAACTGGTCATACATTGATCAACAGATATCACAACTTTAGATAAGTCAAAACAAGAGATCGTCAACAGTTCTAAACATTGGTTAAAATAGAATACACATTCTGAGAGACAACATTAGTGCTGCATAAAGAACAAATACATTGGATTACAATTTCTAACATTTACTTCAGCAGGATACTAGAGTGTGTTTTTTCCATAACTGCTGATGAGTTTAAAACAAATGTCCTTGTGCATAAAGTAAACAAATTTCCTTCAGTACTGTTAGTTTATGCTGCTAATATGAAAGAATCTAACAAAAGTATGAAATTCCTTTTGGAAAAAATTCAGCGTGACAAGTAGTAGCCTACAATCGGAACATATGTGGAAATTTAAAAGTCAATGCACAGTTACTTGGTTTGCAGCTTGGCTATACTAAATTTGGTTGTTTCTTGTGTGAGTCAAAAAGTTTAAAATAAACAATTACTATAGGGTCTGATTAGATAATTTTTGTTGGGAGAATAAATGGCTTTAAAGTGGCAAGGCAAAGAACCAATTACGAAAAAGGAACACATAATATATCAAGAAAATGTAATTTAAGGTCTGTCACAATAATAGGGTGTGTGTCATTATTAATAAATATGCAGAGATATGAAATAGCAACAGGCAAAAAAAAAAATATTAAAATAGTCCTTGGCAGTTCGTATCGACTAGTCCTTAGAAAGTTAAAGTTTGGTCAACTCCTACGAAGTGGTAAGAACTAAGGACTTGAGTATCAGGTCTCTGTAGCCAATTCAATCTGTTAGTGTGTAGTCAATCTCTTACAGACAACTACGCACCTTATGGATAAGAGTCTGTAGAGAGGGCTTTTTAAGTGTTTGGTAGAGTTTTTTGGGGGAACAGTGCATGCTGAGAATGAGTTTATTTAATTTTTTTCCATGTCATATAATGGGAAATAATATATTGTTAATCATCCAGAAACACACCAACAAAAGTAAATGTCTAATGATGACAAAATTAATATTGTAAAATAACTTCATATTGTTTAAAACAAACTTTAATAAAACCTAGCCTAATTCACAGAAGAATGTTAGTATATGAAATGTAAATACGACCAGGCTGTTAGGTAAGCTCACTCCAAGCTTTCTAGGTCCAAGGGTTTGGGCAGGGCGTTGATCTAATAGGAAATAAGTCAACTTTAAGGCGAAAATATAAATCCTTTTTATTCCCTATTCGTGGTAATTTCAGAAAATCCTGAAAATAGTTATTAGTGATTATAATTACCTATTTACATGCTAAATTTGAAGTCTCTAATAATTATAGTTACAGAAATAAAGCAACTTTAAAGCGAAAATATAAATTCTCTTTATTCTCTATCTCGTGGGAATTTCAAAAAATCCGGCCTTATTCCTTATCTACATCATAAAGGGAACCGCTGTGCAAAATTTCAGCTTTCTAGGTCCAAGGTCTTGGGTTTGGGCTTGGGTTGATGAGTCAGGACTTTTCTTTATATATATAGATGACAGATTAAGCAAAGCTTGGTTGGGATGGTTTTAGTTGTAAATATTATAAATATTGTGCTTCAAAAAAATATTATCATGCACCAAAATATCTCCAACGCAATTGAGATAGCTTTTCCATATTTGATCTAATGTGTTTGACAGTCTAGGTTACTTCATATTTGTTCATTAAAGGATGTAGGGTCTACACATAATAAAACATAATTATTCACTTACAAGAATTAGACTTGTTACTTTAAAAAAAGGAAATTCTTATACTTGTAAATGGTTAATGCTTATTAATAAATATGTTAATTCACAATTGGATTATAAGTTAGCATTTGTAGAATACTCGAATTTGTGCAGGTTTCTTTATTTTTATAAATTATATAGCGTGAGTTTACAGTATTAGTTTTGTTATTATTAGAAATTTGCTTTTGTTGTGTGTATACATACTAAAATATATAAAAAAAAATCCATTATTTGACAAAGAAAAAATAAAGAAAGAAGCTCACCCTTGGCACATACCATTTTTGTTTTTTGGGGTAAAAATGCCATTTTCTAACCATGTTCTAGATCCAAATAATCACCAGTAAGTACGGTAGGACATGGTGACAATTTATCAATAATAATAATAATCAACTTTAATGGCTAAGTTAAGGTCACTGGTACCGTCTTTTCTTACACTTAACCAATACGATTAAAATGAAGTTTAACAGAATGATATGCCTACATAAAAAAAACATACAAATAATTACATAGAGAATCTAGAGTTAAAATAAGCATGGATTATGTAGTGTGAGAACCAGAGATCAATTTAACACAAACATAAATAATTCATGCGCAATCGAGCATGCACACACATACATACACAAGAAGATGTGATTGCATCTCACACCCCCAAATCTCATGAATGAGCTTCAACACGCAGATTATTTGAGACTGTTTGCTTGAAACCATTCAATTCTAATTTCTTTAGATTGTTGGTTAGGGTATTCCATGTATGAGAAGCTGAAACTGTGAAAGAATTTGAGTAATTATTGGAATTATGAAGAGGAATGAATAAAGATGAGTTTTTTTTATGATCGGGTGTTGAAATTATTATAAGAATTGAGTGAGCATATACATGAAGAAAGGTATTGTGAAGAGTTGGAAGTAAATAGTTTCTTTATGATGGTCATCATGTGTAGAGTCTGTCTTTCTTTACATTGTACCCAGGTTAGTTTCTTATAGTATGGGGAAATAGGATCGCGCAATCGGTCAAATATAAAGCTAACACATGTGTTTTGTAGTCTTAGTAGTCTTGATGCAAGGTCAACTGTAAGGTCATATACACTACATCACAAAAGTCAAAAAATGGGAGCATAAGGAATTGTATGGGTGGATTTAATATTCAATAGTATACCTTTTTTCAGGCGCTTAAGTGAGTGTAAGACAAAAAAAACAACACTTTTTTACATATTTGTTCCAAATGATTATTCCATGTTAGGTTTTCATTAAATGTAAGCCAAGGTTATTAACAACCGACACAAATGAAATTGGGCTGTTATTTAAATTTATTTGTTGTACAGATGCGAAATTCAATGAGGATAGTTTGTTTGTAATTTAGCAAGAAGAATATCATGGTTAACACTAGGAGGCCCAAGCACATGCATATACCTAAAGCCCATCAGCGGTCATATTGACAGTTTCTCATAAATAATATGTAATATGCACCAATGCTTTAGCTATATGTCTTAGAACATTGTGGCATACTTTTGGATGGTGGCTGGTGATATATTTTCACTAATATGAAATGATACAGGGTTTGCCATAGTTATAGTGTAGTAATTACCACGTACCTCATTGCAGTTCTTCCTATAAGATATGTTGGAAATGTCCCCTAAGGGCCTGAAGACGGATCTGAACACATCTATTCATATTATATCATATGAAGAGGTGTGTAGTAGACACATGTTTTTAGGCCCGGGCAGGACATTTCCAACACCTATTATAGGAAGAACTGCAATGAGGTACTGAACGTGATACTTTATTGAAGGGTCGTTCCATGTCAAATCAACCCATGCATAAAACCTTGATAGAATGGTTCTTGTTCTTTTTTTATATATTTGTAACTCACCACAAAACGAACATGATTTTTTTTTTCGGACCACCCATTTTTGAGTTTTCTTAGTGAACTCCTAGTTCTAATTCATCAACAGTATAGGCTCTCTAAACTTGCCTGATTACATCCTCTTAATGTATATATAGCTAATGATTATGTTCTATGCAGAAATATTGTAACCTTCCTGAGAAAACAGCTAATCAGGGAACACTATGCCAGGCAATTTAACGACACTACTGGTTACCCCAGGCAAATGTGAAGAGTTATTAACACTGCTCTGAATAAAACTAACCCCAAGTTTAATTCTAATGCAATAACTAAAATAATGTATGATAACCAAGAATATACAGACAACAAACAAATATGCAATATTTTCAACAATTATTGTATTGATGTGGGGCATTCTTTAAGTATGAGAATAACAATAAAGCCTTTGGAAAAACTTACATATTTTGAGGAAAAATTTTCAATCCATGTCTTAACTATTTACAGATGAAAGTGAGGTGGCAAAATTTATCTCTGAGCTTAAAAACTCTGAGAGCCACCCATATGATCACTGTTTTAATAATTTGTTATAAAAAATGTAAGAACCCTATAACAAAATGGATTACTCTGCTGATAAATAAGTCCTTTGAAGAGGAAACCGTTTTGGTTATCTTAGAAAATTGATAGTCATTTTCCGCTGTATAAGGGTAGTGGTATCAAGGCGGTTACTTCTAATTATAGGCCAATATCTATTTTATCAGCTGTTTTCAAAATTCTGGGAGAGTTGTAAAAAAAGATTTGTAAGCTACTTGGTACACATTCACTTTTTCTCTCCAGGGCAGTATGGCTTTAGGGATAAATCAAACACACTCATTACATCCATGGGCCTAGTTAACTGTTATAAGTACTGTACCTGGGAAGTTAATGTATGTTTGGTTGGTAACACTAAAGTCACCCGTCAGCTCTAAAAAAGATAATGTAATCTGTAGTGACTAGTTATCATCTGTGCGTGAACCAATATGGTTAAGATACAAGTCGTTAATATAATAACTATGCTAGTCTAAAGTTAATTATTATGTCTTTCAACTGACACACAGTGGCACACGAAACATGGCACAGTCACTTGGACATTACTTACAGTATAAATTTATTTACGCGTACAAATAAATATATACTTTGAAAACTGTTGTAACATCGATAATCAAGGCGGATTCAAACAAGCCAAGTGTGATTAGTTTGACGGGAAATGTGAATGAGAACTGGCACAAATTCAAGCAGAACTTTGAAATTTATATGTTAGCCGCAGGAAAAACTGAAAAGCTGTCAAAAGTGAAAGCAGCAAAATTTCTAAACCTTGTTGGAGAAGAAGCTGTAAAAGTACAAAACACATTCAAGCTAACTGATACAGAACGTAAAGACAATACTTTACAGGCTGCATTTGAGGCATATGCAAAACCAATGAAAAAGTGACATATGAACAATTTATGCTGTACTCTCGTAAACAAAAAATAGGAGAACCTTTTGATCATTTTTTAACAGACCTTATAAAACTAGTTCAGACATGCGAGTTTGGTGATCAATCTGATGACATTGTTTGGGATTGCATTTTAATGGGGACAAATGACTAGGATTGGTTTTTGAAGTGCAAAAGTTTGCGCAATATTTCTATATGCGGAAATGTAGGCTTGAAACAGATCATAGGCTGCTGGTCACTATTTTTGGGTCAAAAAAAAAGGGATACCAGTTCTTTCTGCAAATGGTCTCCAAAATTGAGCGTATTTCCTATCAAATTTTGACTACCAGATAGAGTTTGTGCCTACCCATATGAATTGTGCTGATTACTTGTCTTGTGCAATTCAGCCATTAGATTTGGAACATGAAAGTGCTCTTTTACATTACTCCCAGAGTTTCCAGGAGGGACTAAATAACCTAAACAGAAAACTAGTGGACTTATACAGAGCAGAACAGATCCAGTGCTAAGCAGGCTGGCGAAGTGCATTGTTAATGGTTGGCCAGCAGCAGCTAAGGAGCCACTATCCCAGTTCAAGTCTACACAAGATGAACTAAATGTTGAACAAGGGTGCATTATTCGAGGAAGCTGATTGGTCGTACAGCCTTCTCTTCGAGACAGAATCATGAGGGAGCTACATGTTGGGCACTTAGGAGTGGTCAAGACTAAGCTATTGTCTAAGAATTACTTCTGGTGGCCCCGCATGAACAAGGACATTGAAAACTACATCTTGGGATGCCACACATGTTGGTAGTTCAACAATCACCCCATAAAAGTTGTCTGATTCCATGGACGTGGCCGGCAACACCGTGAAGTCGAATCCACATTGACTTTCTTGGACCTATAGACGGGATGAAGTATTTACTTGTTGTTGACACTCACAGTAAATGGCTTGAGGTATGCTCAATGAAGTCGACTACTTCCGCAGCAACAATTTGTGCCCTTACTACAATTTGTTCTTGGTTTGGATGTCCAGAGGTTCTAATATTATATAATGTCAGTCAACTAATAAGGTCTACAAAATTCACTGAATTTTGTTCAAGAAACAGCATAGAATGTTAGGTTTGGGGCCCCATACCAACCCGCAACCAATGGACAAGCAAAAAACGGTGTGTGTCAAATAAAACCATGCTTACGCAAAGCTAAATTTTAATGAGTCAATTTATCCACGGCAATGAAGGAATTTCTACTAACCTACTGAAACACCCCTCACATCACAACTGGAGTAGCCCCAGTAGAGTTTATTTTAGTTAGGACTCTACGCACTCGTTTAGCTATAATCAACAATAGGGTTAAGAATATGGACAACCGAGAACTACTACTAACACAAGTCCAAAGCAAAGTGAGGGTTGAGCAAGAGAGATAAATAAAGAACTCAGGTAAAAGGGAGTGTCATTTCAAGAAAGGGGAGAAAGTTTTAATGAAACAGTTCAACAAAAAGAAAATTGAAATGGAAGTAAATAAAGTGCTAGGGAGGCGCTTATATTTACTGTGTGAGAATGGAAACATTGTAAAGAGACATTTGAACCAAATAACACCTTGCAGATTATCAAATAAAAGGAGCAGCATTGAGGGTGTGTCTCCCAGTCATTCCTTCTTGCCCAGGTGGTTGGAGGATGTGAATGGCGGGACCCCGCTCCCTAGTGGCAGTGAGTATGACAGTTCCCTACCACCTACTGTCAATGAAGAGGCAATACCTGGAGACATTAGAAAGCCCCCAGAAACATTGCCAGACTCGAACGAGTGCATGCCCATCCTATCAAGGTCACCTCTAGGGGAGCAGAATGAGGAAATCCCTAAGGGGCACGTTTAGCCGCAAAGGAAGAAGCAGCCCCCAAGAAGGCTCACATATTCGACTTTTTGACAGGGGAGAGGAATAGTAAAGTGTTCAGTTGGCAACACTGGGAAGGAGATGGATTCTCTGAGACAAACGTGAATTGTAAACAGTGTCAAACTTTGAGGTGTACTAACACAATGTACTACAATTAACAAGTGATAGATTAAATTAAGAAATAGTTTAAACAATGTGTGCACTATTATATGCAGCACAAGTATGATTCAGAATATTACAACAACCTTAAGCTCAAAGTGGATAAAAACCATACACATGGGCACTTAACTAGAGTGAATAGCAACCTCTGCATTGCTCATTATAATACAGTAGATTATGGACCAAACTCCATTTGTGGTAAGGGCACATGATCTATCAATAAAATTCCTCAAGGTGTTAAAACATTGGGATTAGGCCTACATAAGCTAAAAATAAAAGAGCTCAAATCATGGATAAGGGTAGCTTCCTTGAAGTCTTTAATATAAATTGTTACTTGATAATGCTTGCTCTAACTCTCATGTAGGACTATCTAATTACAACCAAATTCTTATTACGGATAGGTAGGCTCTATTGCACATAAGTTTTGAGTTTATTGCTATTATCCATAGCTGTATCTTTTTCTACCACCTAATGTATAAATTATGAATTTTTTAGCTAAGCCTTTTATTCTGTTTGGTCATACATAATATCCTCTCTCCCTCAATGTTTTGTTTGTATGTTTAACTTTAGATCATTTGATTACTATGCAGCTGCAACATCCAATAATATTAAATTACGAATGTCCTCACCAACATTATGGTTGTTATGAATCAATCCATGAATTTATCTTTTTACCTGTATCACCTAATCAATCCATGAATTTATCTTTTTACCTGTATCACCTTTCCTCTCCCCCCAACCCCCTTTACCAAACCTTCCCACATATATATTTACTATATGTGTGTATTTTATACTTTGTATTTTTATCTTGGTTAACTGAACCTGTTTTTTGTAACTTTAATGCAACTGCCCTTTTTAAAGAATTTTTTTTAAAAAAACTTGGACCAGATGACGTGGGTGGAATGTATCAACATCCTTGGTGACAATTCAGATGAATCTACATCATACATCCCTATCGTTAAATATGGGGTGGGTACAAGGTAAGGATGCAATATGTAAAGGGAACAGACCCTTTAAATGGCGAGGTGATGATGTAAGGACTCTCACAAGATTCAATATTATTCAAAAAAGTGAGCTAAGAGCCACCAAATGAAAATTGTTTATTGAAGGTATGAAGGTAAAGTAAGCTACAACTCACCTGGTTTTCTTTTGGAAGATTCTTAGATTAATTTGTTTTTTTAAATATTGTTTGAACTCCCTTTGATAGGTTGAAATTATTCATGATTATATTACGTAAAATAGTTTCCCTCCAAACACTTAGATTATTCATTTAATTTTGAATAATAAAGAGTATAAGGTGACACATATTTATTACATAAACGACTAAAATAAATTATATATTTTGTAAAATGTGATTAGTTTATCTCATGGACAATTAAGTTTAGTTGACTCAAATAAAGCTAGCATGATGACATGAAGTCTACCACATTGTTACTGCCACCTATATTTTATTCCTCATATATAAGAGTTTGGCTAAAAAACATTTCCCGTTTTAACTTAAAAGTAGATTTTTAAACAATCAGTAAAATGTAATTTTAGGAACAAGGTAGCAAATTTTGTTTTAAGGTGATGATTATATTTATGAAAATACTTTACATTGAATTAAAATCACTTCCCTTAGATTAATTTTCAACAAAGATAATTTGTTTTCCTTTTTTTTAAATACAGTAGATCAATGTTGGATTTTCTAGTGTAATGAGTTTAAACTTTTGTGATGGATGGAACCAATTTTTTTTTTTTTCTATATTTTGTGAAGGTTTTGTTGTTGTGGATGTACGCTTTTATGTTTAATTGCAGTTTTACTATTATAATAATGTGGCCGGATGAGGACAAATAATTTATACCCTGTAATAGACCTCACTTTCCTAAATGTATGTAGCTAGTTACTGAATGAACCACGCCTACATTAGGATGTTTATATGCACACGAGCCGATCTTGGCTCTTTTTGTAAACAACTTCTGAATAAATAAATAAATAAATAAAAATTGAAGTAATCACTCACATGTGATATCTCACACAAAAGAGTTATTAATGAATAATCATTCAAGTTAGTCATATTGTTGACGTTTTCACTTGCTCTTTTAAATATCGTAGCACTGGTTCTCAGAAATGCTAGTAGAGCTAGAATAGCGAATGAGTCATCACTCATCACCCCTTCCACTCTCCGCTCCTACTCATCAACATATGATTGGTGTGGGCTACTTTCACTTTCCCAAACCTAATTATTTATTTCGAATTATTGTCACTGTTCTAGTTTTATTTTAATCATAAAAATATCGATTATTTACTTTTTAGAGAGGATGAGTGTGGATCAAGTGACAAATTAAATATAATAAGTTTGAGTGTGTATATTAAAAGAAAAGGGGAGACTATGTATGACGTGATTAAATGTTGTAAACGAATGTGTGAAAAAGAGCAACATTAAACGTCCTAAGAAAAAAGAGCATTTACGACTGGGTGATGGATATTGTTGAAGCGAAGGTAGTATGCAAAGTTGGGGAAGAACAGTGTGCATAAAGTACGCTGTTGTTTTCAAAGTTATATTCACAGTTTCTTGTCTACCCTGTATGTATGTATGTATGTATGTATGTATGTATGTATGTATGTATGTATGTATGTATGTATGTATGTATGTATGTA
>CABFOW010001774.1:0-16849 GCA_902141385.1 Timema californicum
CCCACTCTTTTCTCATCGAGTTTTGTTATTGTTATTATTGGAAATAAATAAACTCTCTTGTGACCAACCTGACTTTTATTTGTGATATAAATAAAGGGAGGGGGGGACGTTACATTATGAACTTTAAAAGTTATTATTTAACTAATAAATTAATCAAAGTAGTGGAAATGTTTGTGTATAGAATATTTGGATTCATTTTGAAGGTTATTATTTAAATAATAAAGTATACAAAAGTAGCTAGAATAAGAAGAAAAATATAATCTTGCTCGTAGTGGCTTATATTTTTAAATTATAATACTTACGTCCAAATTAATATATTTAGAACAATTATTTCGATTTAAAATATATAGCTAACCAATATATCACGAAGATAAATGAAGTAAAAATAGTTGTGATTTACGTTGTGAAAACCACTATTTGATTATTTCCGTTATTGAATTGATAAAAAGCAAAATATCGTGTGGATGTAAATCTATTATTTCTCCTTGTATAATTTAAATTATATTACTACTAATTATTTACAATATGGTAGTTTTGTATAATACACATTACTTTTCATTGGTATAAAGCGATTTCAAATACGTAAAGTAATTTTTCCATTGTCTTCTATTTGGTAAAATCGTGCAATGATATGAGGATGAGTGTTGACCGGCCTCCGTGTTTATCAAGCAATACTCTATATTCGACTGTGATGACACATCCAAAAAGCTCGATAACTAAATATTTATGTGGTATTGGACGATGAGTGGCAGTGAGCTGTTCCCGCTAAAACTTGGTGTGGCTAGCCCCAGTTGATGCAATGAGTAAGAAACGTATTTAGCTTACCTTTTCTTTACTTTAATCGTAAAATATGGCCAGTTGACATGTATGTGTATGCATTGCATGTTAATACGATTACACTAGCTTAGTTTTTTAGTGCCTATAGTTGCCTATTCGATTGGTTTGCATCCATTTTTTTATTACTAAGCCCCTTAATTAAAGGATCTATTTTGGCTTTGGTCTCTCTTTTTCATACAGTATGGTTTTTCTGATGAAAGAGAGAGAGAGAGCATAGTTTCTTATAAATTATAAGTGGTGGCATACTTGTTGGGAGTAAGTTTGAAAACCAACACTGGTTAAACTACTTTCAATGAGCGCAAATTTAATGGATGACAATGGAAGCAATGGCAGACATCATGGGAGGAAATATGCCGTTACAGGAGAAAACTTCAACTTCTTAAGAAATGACAAATATGGATTTTTTTTCTCTCTTGACATCGTGTGAAGTAGAACTCAACTCTTCAAATTTTAAAAACATTCTATTTGTTAATATAACATATTTCACTATCGAACATCTATAAAAGTATTTAGTGATTAACAGCATGTAACCTGCGTCAGTGGTCAAATGGGCTAAGGCATAAAATACGCAATATACTAGTTTGTCAATGCGGATCCGGACAACTGAGCGCCGCCATCTGGGCCCCATCATTGGGCGCGGCTAACTGAGTGCCAGGACAACTGGACGCCAAAAGTAACTCCACTTTTTTTCTTTAAAAAAAATTCGCTGTTTTTCTAGCATAATGCAATGCACTTTGTTTCTTTTTAACTAAAAAGTGATGAGTAAAATCAAAAGATGCAATCTTTGACTATTTGCAACATCATATTTTATTTAAAAATTATTTGTCTTGTATTAATACATTGAAATAGCTATATTAGGTTAGGTTAGGTTAGATTAGGTTAGGTTAACTTTATAAATATGAATTAATTAAATTTCCTCTACTAAGATTTTTCCAAACAACTTCAAAAATGAATATATATATATATATATATATATATAAAAATGAATATATATATATATATATATATATGATGTTGCGCTGAAAAATATGATTAGTTAAAAAATCACGTTTAGTTTTTACCCATCACTTAGGACAACTGGACGTTAAAAAAACACCTTTTTCTTTTATTTCTTTATATTAACCTCGTGCATAACCGGAACGACTAGTAGTGAGACGTGGTGCTAAAAAAACCTAAAAAAAAAGGCAGTGTTAATTGGCGGTAGATAATAAAATAGTAGGTAATATAATCAATTTAACATTGCCTATTGGGTGCATTTTTCTCAAAGTCCTATTTTGGTGCCTAAATCATATATTTTAAATTCTTATTTGCCTGCCTGTTTTAAAAATTTTTGTGCCTAAGAATCCTTTCCCTAGTAAAGAGTTGTTTTTTTTCCTGCTCATAAATTCAGAGAAGCTCGATGCCGTTAGCTACTCTGAGTCGCTTTTTGTGTGATTTTATCCTTATAGGTGGTCAGCGAACTCCTTAAGCTCAGTACTACCAACCCCAGCGCGTTTAACTAGCTTCTAAAAGGTTTTATTGGAGAGCGATATCGACCCTTATCGGTGATCACTTGGTTTAAGGTGTACTTATCGCAATATACTAGGTCACCAATTACTGGAAGCTCGGAGTTTGAATCCCGACATGGTGCTGTTTTTCCCTTAATGGTTCACCAGTATGTCTTTACCCCTATGTGGTACGTTTTTCCCAATTATTCCTTTTCTCCTCCCTGCTTCATTGATGTGTATATGTTGTAGCCTATATGTGAATAATTTGGCTAAGTAGTTAATTGAGATAGCCGATTACAAAAAAAAAATCTGTCTATATAAGGCATACTCTTAAACATAATCTAACAAAAAGAGATTGCATCTAATCTTTATTTGTCACCTCTTGCTTTAAGTACCAGAGTGACAATCAGTAACCACTGTAATCCAGAATAATTAATTTATCTACTACCCCTCCATCCCTCTCTAAACAGTGATAAGATAAGGGGGAGGAAGGGGTGGGGATTATTCCCAGGTGGCAAATGATGTGCGTTGATTCTGATGAATCCTTATCTCAATTTCCTGCCTCTTACACCCTTTTCAACCTTCCGATCGAATCACTCGTGGTAGGGTGGGAAGGTGAGGGGCGTTTATTAATTTAAAGCAGGATTTTGAAGTAAATCACCGGTGATTGAAGTGTAGAAAGAGAGAGAGAGTACGGATGCTAATGTAGGCCATTAGCCGAACCTTGGACGTTACTGTTCCTCAAATATGTATTTATGATCACTGACGTGGCCAGACATTTTCATTTGGGGGAGGATTTGAAACTGACATTTATCTAAGCCCATTTATATTCTCTTACATCTCTAGCAATTTTATATTCTTAATAATATTATATTATTATTTATATACCCTCCTACAAGGGGGGACTCCAAGTTTAGAAATCTCTCATAATATAGGTACAAGAAGTAATTTGTTATTTTAAAATAAGGAGCAAAAATAAGGTTAAAGATTTAATCAAGTCTCTATAGCTATAACAAATCATAGCTTTATAAATTTTAGAATAAAAAAATGTAGTTGAAGGTAAAATGAGTTCATTTCAACGCTATGTCACGTAAAATATAGCTGCTTTAAAGTAAAGTTAAATTATATAAACATATACAAAATCTTCCTCATACAAATAAAACCATATTTCAACACGGGCACAACAGAAAATGTTTCTATATAAGAGGATTGTTTTAATGGTTTTGATGTCTTATTACTGTAATTCTCATAGTAAAAAGATTGCTTTGAGTAGGATGCGCCCGGTGTTTCACAACAAGCAATGTTGGAGTCCTTTCCCACTAGTGGACGGGTTTCTCATCGCAATATAATTGAATAACCTATAGCGTGTGACTTACTCTTATGTGTATGATCCAAACAACCATCAGGCGCCTAACAACACGTGTCAACGGTTGACGTCCGAGACTCATACTCATGTTCTCCTGCTATGACACCCAAGCACACATGTGCCAAATTTGGCTTCTGCATTAGTAAGTACACGGAAGTTTTCTGCTCATAAAAAAAGGGTTGTACAGTCCTAAGTGTGTGGAGGTCTCTGGAAGTGAGACTTATAGTGCAGGTGCTAAGAGAGATTTCGTTTGCAAAATATGAGGGACGCAGTTTCTTTTCAGATAATAGTTTGATAGTTTTAATGGAAATTCATATTGCCAGCTGGGTAAGTGGTCGGTTCGCCCTCCCTGCACGCCCACACTCCTCCCTGTGCACACTAGCTAAATTGTGTAGGGTTTTCAAGGTCAAGCACTTCACAATCGCTTTATAGTGCTACTACTGTGCCAACGTGCACTAATTTCTGTGAGTATTTCATTGCCTTATTTTGTAAAATGTCTGTAGAAGTTGTTGGCCGAGAAAGAAAATGCAGTGGCAGGTGTTGTTTATTTTGTGACACTTCTGAATATTTAGTGCAAGAACCAAGGCCTAACACTTTTATGAATTATGACTACTCATAGCGCTGCTGAGAGGCCAGCTAAACTTATCGATGCATTTAAATGATAAATGATTTCTGTGAAACGAACAGCTGGAGTATTTAATTCTGTGGAGTGCGATTATTAATAAGAACAATCTCAAATATCCTCTTCAACTTTGACGGGTGGTTTGATTGGAATAACTAAAAATGAGGATGCTATGCATAGGTGGCTACTTCTGCATCCTTTTAAAAATTCTATTCATCATGTTATATTGATGTTTCTTGATTGTGAGCTGGATGCTACTAGTGATACTGATTCTTCATTTCACAATGAATGGAACCAGACAAGAATGAATAAAGTTGAAGGAAATATCCGGCACCTAATTGATCTATTGGCTCAGTATAATCCATTCGAAAACAATTTCGAACAAAATGTCATATATTTTTATACTGGATCAGTTGTTGGGACAATCGTATCACAATGTTTACTTTCAGTAAAACATAATGGAGAGCAAGTTATAAGTCAATTTAAAGGAGATAGCTTAATTTCGGGAAAAAACTTATTTGAACCAATAAAAAAAGACAGAATTTCTTAATCTTAATTACACACATAAGTTGAAGCAAGACAACAAAGGTAATAAATCACTAGACGACTCTAAAAACATTGTTGAGGTGTAGAAGCTAGCTATGTTAGCAGACCTGCGTGGATTTGATTTGCGTAGCTTAACATCTCATGAATTAATAGGATATCCAAAATATATTTTTGAAAAAGGTATTTTTATCTTAAAAGTCAGGAATCCAGTTTGATGAACGAAATAGAAAATAAACACTCTCGTAAAACCAATTTAAGACTAGAAAATATTATTATAAGGGCTCAAAATAACAAAAAGTCTAGTATTATTGATGGAAGGGCACTTGTTAACTCTATTCAAGTAAAAAAAAAAACTTTTGGGCAGTTTGCTGAAAAGTTTTTCAAACAAATGACATATTTCCTTTCAAGTGTCTCTTTATCAAGAGTAGACGTGGTATTCTATAGGATGACATATCCATTACATTTGTTGAAAATGAATTGCAGTCCAAGAGGAAAAGATTCAAGTAAAGTCATTATTTTGGAACCTTTTACAAATGTGCCAAATAATTGTAAAAACTTTTTCCCAAATGTCAAAAATAAGCTAAACTTTTCTAAATTTTTATGCAACTATGTTAATACAAATATTCAGATTGAATATGATAAAGAAATGTATATTTGCGGTGGGTTTGAAGACCCCACCAAGAGTTAAAAACTACATAATTCTGTTTTTGACTAATATTTTTATTTAAAATCTGATCATCTATAAGGAGATTCTAGATTTATATGCCATAGTTTCATGCATCTTGATATCTGGAGCAATCATAAATAGCTGTGCGTAGTCCAAATACTAATGTATTTGTACTTGGAATTCATTTCTGGCTAAGGCCTCAAGAGGCTTTCAACTGCAAAGGTTTATGTTTTCATTCAGGTCCAGTGAAAAATATTCAGATATTGGGATGCCACCTAGCTGCACAATCACTTGGAGAAGAAGTTAGTATAAAATTGCAGGCATTACATGCCCTGACTGGTTGTGATACAACTAGTCGTCTAAATTTAAATAAAAGCCTTGAATCTTGCTCATTTGTCGTTTATCTAATAAGCACGTTCTTTTCTAGGAAATGTAAATGTCACTACTCCAGAATAGTTTAACCAGCTAGAAAAATATTGTTTTAATCTTATATGCAAACAAAGCATTTAAGCAGGGATAATCGCTACAGATCAATTTCTCAAGCGATTGGCTTTAACGTGAACTTATCAAAAATACTCTTCACTTCTGTTGCATTATATATGAACTGTCAGAGAGCTTCTGCACAAGTTTATATTTGAAAAAAATGCATATTTGCCTTTGAACCCTTAAATTTTTAATAGTTAGGATACGATCTTGAAGAAACTTATTTTCTGTATCCCAAGCTCATAACCAAACAACCAGTTCTAGCTGACATGTAAATGTTAAACTTCATAGATTACCAAAACATGCAGTTGTAGAAATTTTTAATTACTGTGTATAAGCTTATGTAAATTTTTAGAGGAAAACTGTAAAAAATTTTAAGCTGAATAAATCAATTTTGATATCCTTCCCCAATTAATACTTTCAGAACTGTCAGATTATGATTTTATTACTTAAACCTTTTATATATTATGAAGTTAGAAATAAAAGTTAATTTTTGTAAGACATGTGAGCACTTACTTTTAATAAAACACTTGAACAAATTTCGTTCTTAAGCCACGACCCTAGCGCAGTAGAGTATATATTGTATACATTTATTTGAACAAAAAATAGCCTGGCAACATGCATTTTCTTAAAGCCAATGGCCTTCTCAACATATCCCAAAAAACAGAATACGTCGCTCATATTTTGCAAACGAATCTCCTCCCAGCTCCCGGTCTATTATATGTATTCCTTAAATTAAATATTTACTCAAATACTTACGTAAAGTTCTCTATAAAAAAAGAATTAAATAAATAAAATGCACATATTCATATTAACACATCTAAATTTCTTATAAAATAAACAATTATGACTGAAAAAGCTAGTTTTGATTACACTCAAATATTATTCGAAAGTACCTGATATATTTGTGGGCTTTTAAATACAATGTGGGTTTTTTTTTATCTTATCGACTAGAGACTCCCGTGAGATCGATGAATTATTGCACCCCTGCACTATCTAATCTCTCTACCCAACAGGCAGGACTATGTTTACTATGTATATACCCTGCCGATGAAAAGTGTAACCATTTTGTACTTTAATATTTTAATTATATAGTAATAATAATAATAATAATAATAATAATAATAATAATAATAATAATAATAATAATAGTAGGTCTTCAAACCTAGTTGGTCATGATGTGCTTCCCATTCATCTAGAACTAGGCATGCAATTAGCCCTTCAGCTGGTTAGTGCTGTTAGCACTATCTGGGAGAAAGCCCATGTCCTAGGGAAGTCCTGAAAATGTAGTAGCTCGCTCTACAGAAATTCACTCTCCACAGTCTGTATATTTAAACTAGTTCATGCCAGCTGCATTTAACCCAAACGGATAATTAGACCACAATTATCTCCCCTTACTATATTTGTTTTTATCAGTCAACTCAACTAAAACCCGGATCAACGGACACGTGGTATAAATGTCAAGTTTCTTGATTCTGGTAAATTAGTGATAGGGAGGATGAGGTTTTAATCCTGGCTGAGTGTGTTGAGGATTTTTTTAAATGTTATCTTATACTAATGTATGTATATATATATATATATATATTAAAAATTCTACCTTATTCTTCCTTAATAGCATAATTATGTGTACAACCTAAATAAATAGTAAGCGACGGTGTTAAAAATATTATAATTAGAATGCATATAGCACAAACGAACGGTGAAAAATACCAAACAACAAACTCACAAACTATCTCAAAGAATTATATATCCAACCTATCAAAATAAATCATATAAAAAATAAATGTGATTATATTATCTCCCACTCAGAATCAAACAGCGCCCCATAGACCTTACCATTTAGCCATAGGTGTAGGATGAAATGTTCTTGTTTGACATAAATGTTTGTTAGGAGGCCAACCCTGTTGGATAACATACCTCACTGTTCAAGAAATGTAAATAAGATAATGTCTAAAGCTTGACGTCATCTTTTTCTAAAAATAAAAAAATGTGGGTAGGGAAGCAATTATGAATGACATAACCTTTCCCAAGTAGGAAAAAATTACTTTTTTTAAAACGAAGCAGCTGTCTGTGAGTAAAAATTCTTGTTATAGTAAAAAATAAAGTAAATGTGAACGAACGGTCATGACAGTTTATACAAATTATGTGTGTACACATTAAACTCATTGTTGAACTTATCTAACATTTTTACCGATATCCAATTATCTCCAGTTTCTCCTTCTCTTTCTTTTTTATATACATATAGAAAACATCTAGTTTTTATAAGAATAGTTTTATCTTACAGCTATAAATCAGATCTACTTTCACGTATTCACACGTCAGGTCGTGTGATTGGAGGCTCTCACCTATGATAAATAATATCAATGTTAAAATAATATAATGTTATTGACCGCGTAAAATATGTATTTTTTAAAATACTTTTCCTGTAAAAATTGGACTATAGTCTTAGGTCTACGCTTAAATGAATTTTTATTAAAGACTCAATTTAACTAAAATGGATAAGAAGGGTAGGCTATGATAAATGTATCCACATTCATGTGAAGAGAGTTTCGGAATATCATAAATTATGGAAACTCAATTATTGGTTCACCTAGTAATAATTCAATCCCCAGCACCTCTATTGACGACAGTATTAAAGTTTTCGGGTCTAACTATTTAGACCACTCAGTCTTCGCTACTGACTATACTAATGTTAACAACTGTATATATATATTTGTGCACCTTCTAGATTTGATTTTCATTTATAGTAATAAAAATATATGAAAGGTCTAATACCTATGTTATTCTATTTAAATTCACACTCAGGGTTCCTTTTTAAAAATAAAGATAAGTTACATGTATTACAACAACAGATAAAGATTGGTTACATATATTACAACAACAAATAAAGATAAGCTACATATTACAACAACAAATAAAGATAAATTACATATATTACAAAAAAATAAAGATAAGTTACATACATTACAATAACAAATAATGATACGTTACATATATTACAACAACAAATAAAGCTAAGTTACATATATTAAAACAACAAATAAAGATAGGTTACATATATTACAACAAATAACGATAAGTTACATATATTACAACAAATAAAGATAAGTTACATTTATTACAAAAACAAATAAAGCTAAGTTATATATATTACAACAACAAATAAAGATAAATTAAATATGATACAACAACAAATAAATATAAGTTACATATATTACAACTTATAAACTTATAGAAAAATTTTGGATCATAAGGATCACGATAATAATGAAATACAAATTATAATTAAGGAACTTTAATTTTAAAATACAGGCAATAAAACATTAATATAAACAATGAAAACGAACACAAAGGCGTCAGTCTGGTTCTGTCTGGTTTTATAATGATGGTATCTCAGATTAGAATTAATGTCAAGTGTACTGAGGTGTTTTTTCCCAAAATGGTTTCTCTCTATTCCTTCAAAAAGACACGTATAAACTTCTTATAAAATCTGCCTTCCCAATCTTTGGGATGATGACTATAACAATTTAGACCAAGTGTACCCCCATATGTATGAATTGAGAGTGGGAGACCACTGAGTAAAAACAAGCTCAGCGTGCATAGCCAGGGTTTGAATCTTGAACTCTATGTCACCTACAAGTCATGTTAGTGTAGATATACGGATATCCAGTGGTGGAAAGACATAATCCAAACACAAACTACTAATTTGTGAAGAAGTAACATTGAAATGAACAATATAATTTTGATATACATTATACCCTTAAGGGTCCCATTTCAACTCTATGAGGATATTTTTTCACTTATATTTTATTTTTATTTTTAGCATCCCTTTTTATGTTCTGTACCTATGGTGTATGCTGTATTTTTTCTCGATATAAATGATTGTCCTCTCTCACTTTATTTACCTTCTTTATAGTAACAGGGTTTTTATTTACTCGCTTTTATTTATGTGTGTCTTTTCTCAAACCACTCTAAACCTTATCTACGTTCACCTTTTTTCTTGTTTTGGTTAACTCTTTCCGTTATTTGCTCTCACTTACACATCATTTGGGAGTTCTTTTTTGTGTTTCTATACCATGTTTTGCACCAATATTTATATCAGTGTTTATTTCTGAAAACCGTCTTGCTAATTTCAGAATATTCTCCTCAGCGTAAGATCTTTTCCAATCCATCTTGTCTTGTTTCTTAATCTTTTGCTCTAATTTTTATATTTTCTTCTTTTCTTGTTTTATGTTTTGTCTCTTTTCTATGAACTCATTAGCTCATAAGAAACATACCAAACAAAAAATATATTAGTTCTAAGCTGTCCTTATATGCCATATTGAAGTGTTCCTTCAATTACCTGATGTGACATATCGGTAAAAGTGTGCCTGGGGCCAGTATATGATTGTCAAATTAGTTTGTGTTAAAAAGTATTCCAAAACTCATCAACAGATGGTAGCAATATATAAAAATAGTTTTAAAAACCCTATATCATCTTCTATTATTTCATGAAACAGTCTCTGCATGTTACGATTCTAAAAATATTTATTTATTTTCTGGAAGCTGTTGGTTCACGGAACTGCACTACTCCGAGGACCCAAGCCCTACAAGCACTACCCTAATGTATCAATTCATTTGGTACATACGTTTGTTGTTTCAACAACATTTCTTCACATTTTATGTAGACCAGCCAATATTAATGTAGGGTGTAAAATAACGTGAGTTAAGTTCAGGGTTTTTGCAGTTTATGGAGTTAAAAATCTATTTTATCCTTAGAAAGTAAAATATCACTTTAGTATTTGCGTTCAGTTAATTTTTCAGACAGGGGAATTGCAATATTTGTTGAACATTTGTCATTAGAATACTGGCAGTTATACACACACTTTAAATGAAGAGAGAAAGTAATGTTCAACTATGGGATACTCATGAAAAGTATTCAAGAGCTCTTGGTATTACCGTCTATATAAAAAAAACTAAACATAGCTATTGAATAAATATTAGAGATATTTTGGCAAAAGGCTTTTTGTTATAAAAATCATAAAAATATGGATGATAACTCACGTTCCCTTCTACTCCAAATAACTTAACTATCATAAAGACATTTATATAAATAATTTAAATATTAAATTTTAATAAAATTTACCAAGCTATGCATGAATAAATAGTTTAAACTCAATTCGGTGGCTTCGTGGTCTATGGCAATAGTCTCGCAATAGACTAGATGGCCGATTACACTGATATCGAGGTTCGAATCTCTGTCGGGTGTACTGAGGTTTGTTTTCCCCAAATGGCACTTCATTATTTCTCTGCGTAAGTGCGGGTACACTCATAACCTTCCTAATCCCTAGAGCCCCCAGCGTAGTTAGTACAAAGGTGTATAAACTGAACGGGTAGTAAGACACGGTGCTAAAAAAAACTAATATTACGCAAATTTTCCAATCCAAACAAAAAACTTTGACTCCAATTTGTTATATTGAGACGCATTTGACTTGTTTATTAATACCATGCACCCTGCTGTCAATTAACAAGTGTAATTTAATCAAAATTTAAAGAGATGCTTTAGAAAAGATGATTAATTTGTTTAGAGAAATGTATTTGGTAAAATAGACTAAAGTTTCTTTCGAAATGTTTGGTCATTCAAAAATAAGAGGGAAAAGAAAGGGTGAGGGTTACATTATCGATATATTATTAAGAGTATTATTTGTATTACTAAGTTAATTTTTTTTCTATTTTTGCTTTTTTTTACAACTAGTAAGATATCGTTTTAAAATTATTTGTTGCCTAACATGTTTGCTCATCATAACTATCCCATTTTAAGATAGTTCCCTTTAAGTTATCCTCAAATGAAGCAGTTACTAAATTTGAAATGATTACGTCACCGTTAACGTATCACACACCAACACAAAATTAAAGGAGAGAGCATTATATTATGTTGGATTTCAGTGTCGCTCCTCTGGTTTATTCCTTAAAGACAGAGCTAGACAACAGCAAATAATCATTCCCCTTTCTCTCATCTCTACTTCGTGCCCTTCCCCTACCCAGAGTCCCAACCAACCTCGCTTAAATTACTAATACATTAAAACCAGAATGCTGTTGACTTTGTCTCCTTCGGCTGTTTGTTTATGCAATTAGTGAATCACTCTCTACTCTACCTTAGAATTACTTCGAGCTTGTCTAAAGAATAGTTAATTCTCTGATAGACACAGCTGAAACAATGAGCAAGTTGAGTAAGGTGTAGATTTAATTATTTATTTTATTATGACATTTTACGAGCAGGTTTTAAACACACATCTTATTCTACTTCTACACTTGGTGAAAACCTCTGTGGAAACTGTAAGTATTCTTGGAATAAAGTTCATCTTCTCTACCTCCCCCTCGGCTAAGTGTTGCCAAACGTCCCCACTTCCTTTTGTTAAGATGGGAGATATTTAACTCAGACAAGGAATTCCTGACTACATTGGCTCGACCGTCACATCGTCGCTAGGCTTATTATATTATTTGAAGGAAGGCATAATATTACTTTATACGTAAATGGCAACGTTGTCACCCTACATCATGACTGCAGCTCCCTCACAGTCTGTAGCCTAGTGTAAGATCTACTCATTTCCAATAAAACCCGATCTTCTTTTTATTCTACACATAATGCACCGTAGAGCTGTGACTCAGAACGTTCTAGTCACGTCTTTCCTTACAGGGATCCTGGTTGGTATTTAACTCTTGATAAGAGAACAAGAGATTAAATTAAAAGTTTATAGCTTGATAGTAAAAAGAGATTGAGGATTACAATACTTCAGAGAAGAGACCCAGAACTCAGTCAGATTCAGGCTTGATAATAAACTTACTTTCTTTAAAAATCTGAAGAAAAATAAATAGCGTCTCATCTACACTCGTCCTACCCTTTTCCTTAGTGAGGGCCAACGGTTTACTAAGCATAGAGTGTAGGAATATTAATTGGAGAAGAGGGCACTTAGAGCAAAGGGTGTTGTTTATTTGTAACAGTGTTTACCATTACAACAATAATGTTGTCTCATCCTGTACTACTGCGAGTTGTTTGCGACAAATTGAATAGTAGTATATTCTCAAATCGAGCTAAACAAGCACTGGTGTTTTGAAAGTGGAGGGACAAGGCCCCGTTTTAGTCTTGACACTGTTGCCAATATTTCAACAGCACAACCAAACAGTGATGACTAATTGAGACCGAAAAGGTGTAGAAAGGGTAGATCTGGTTGGGGGCTGGAGGTGGGGGGTACTCCCCTGTAATTTTATGCAGCCTCATAGGAGGGTCCATATATACATATAAAGACTTTCATTGACCACAGGTATAGTAAAACCTTGCAGCGGGAATCCTTTCGACGTTATGAAAACGAGATTTCTACGTCCCTGCCTAGCGACTATTACATATATACATACATACAGATCAAATAAATTGTTTGGGTATGAGTGAGTGGTAAAGTTGGTATCGCTAGGAGGGATACAAAGTTGTTAGTAAATACTGAGCCAGCCTTTAAATTATTTTGTTGATTTTGTACTGGTTGAGTACCAAGAGAAGATATATTCTTTAAGGCTCTGTACTAACATATCTGACCCAACGTTAGTAACACACTCATCTACCAAGTGCTGTACCTACGTAACTGTAAAATTTTTGGATTAGTTTGGATGAAGTGAAAACCTTATAACTTTCCAGAACAAAATAGTTGAAAATTCTCCAAAACAGGAAATTTTCTGAGAAAAAAAGAAAGAAAAATTTTCTAAAACGGAGAATCTTCCACGAAAAATTAGTTAAAATTAAATAATGTAAGACGTTAAAAAATCATAACGATATAAAGTAACAAATTATCATAATATTATTAAAATACTTTTGCAATCCATGCAATAAGCAACTTAATTTTTCGTTTGAGCCAAATAGTCGTAGAAGTGTGACAGTTAAAGACGGATATTTTCATGATCTGTGACGTCAAGAATCATTCAACATGGATTTGTTAGTTTAAGAACCTAAATACAACATTTGTTTGACAAAGGAACGAGTGAGTAATCCAAGCCATCATTTCTTGCACCACCAAAATGGAATGATATATACGCGCTTGGCGGTTTCTGTCAATGTACTGTTAGTAAACAAATCTTACTTTTTTATGTTTGGCGTTTACATGTAGCCAAATAAACTCTCACTGTAGCTGCATTAAATAGCTAGTTTGTAAAAGGACCACCCTCAGTGGCCGAATGATCTAAGGCTTCACTCTGGTTTCAAATCCCAGTCGGATCTAGTGAAGGTAGTGTAACCGCCCTTTTATGTATTTCTATAACCATAAATATCAGACAGGTTGGTTACAAGAGAGTTTTATTTTTACTTAAAAATATGACAAAAAAGGCTCTATGAGAGAGTGAGGCATGCCCAGCGTTAGGCACTGTATCAATACACAATGGCCCAAGAGTAATAATAACAAAACAAAAATGTGGGACGCCTCCCTGAGATCATAAATGGCCAAACAAATAATTTAAACAATTACGGTTAAATTGACCTTCGCACAAATCTGTTAGAGATAATAATAATAATGAATGATGGCAATAGTAAGCCCTATACTATGAAATAATCAAAAAGGATATTAGCTAGTCGCCATCGGAGACTCTCAATTTATCAGAGCAATTGACAAAATGTTTTAGATAAAGTAATATCTTAACAGCCATAAATGGGCGTAATAGAAATATACAACAAAAATAGAAACATTCGTTATAGATTAGGAAAACTAACGTTAAACTTTAAACATCTCAACTAGAGTTAAGAGAATAAGCACGCCGACTCGCAGCCCCTGATTTAACCAACAAAGAATAAATCTCCGATGTTTTGTAGCATGTCAATCAGACAGATTAGACAGTTGCAATTAAATATCAATATTTTAATAATTTACGAAAGAAAGAAACAATGTTAACCTATTTAAAAAAGTAATCTACACCAAAGTTTATTTCCGCTGACTAGATGCAGTCAAATAAAATTACGTATCTCCATAAATTGAAACATGTGGTTATTAAAAAATATTGTCTTTTGACAAATACTGTAGCGGATGTCAGGGAAGAGGATTGATATTATTATATTTATGAATAAAATACCTTAACGCATGCCCTTTGTCAGTAGATGATATCGGATAAAGTTACATATGCTTGCCATGCTGTCTACAAGAAAATATATTAAAGGACGTCTATATCACAAATGTTCATAAAAATAATAGCTGAAGCTAAATAACATAATTAAAACAGATATATTTAAATAAAAGATGCTTTAGTATCTACTCACCTTTTCATGTTGTCCTTGGATTTATTTACCATGTACGGGAAAAGAAACAATACTCAATGATGGCTGCCACACGCTCTATCGTGACTACATCGGACAAACAAATGAAGTGTATATCGAGATCGATACACTGACCTACTCCGCGTCAAAATGGATTGGCGGCGATTCAAGGAAACATATTTCCCCCTTACCCTGCAAGCGTCAGTATCTTGTTCACTCCTCTTTCCCCCTGCCTTCATCCGTATTTCTCCCTTATATATTCCTGAGTTTATCACCCTTTTTGCTTTGTTCCGTTCGTATAAGATTTGGCACTATATATAGAGCTGTTCCCAGGTTCACATTATACCCAATTTACTACAACCAAGCGTCTAAGGAGGAACTTATGCACCGTTATGCATCGATGAATACGACGACCATGAAGTTTGGGCCGTCGGATCCATCGCCACCATGAACAGGACGATGGACCTCGATCAATTAAGTATCATGAAAAAATCAACGAGTCTTTATGACTTAGAATCAAATTTTTGTTGTAAAAAATAAACAATGTCTATTTGGACGTATTTAGTATTCTGTATATAGTCGGAGACGATTTTCATTTGTTTTTGATAGTATATCGAGTTAACTGTTAACCAACTTCAAGTCTTGTTGACTTCCAAGTTTAAAGGTTTATTTTATTGGCTAAATATTGTGTCCTCCAGAATGAAGGACAAGTCTCATAATTTACTAATTTCATATATTGTACATCAATCCTAGAGGCTATGTTGCTCTGCATATTTATCATACAGTATTAACGTTAAGAGCCTTTGGCTTGCAATGCAGTAATGTCATAGTCAGAGACTTACTACATAAGTTCCATTTATACATTTTGAGCTAAAGTTTCTCAGGACGTCGTGAACGTCATGTAAACCTCTTTAATTTTTGGATGGCTACAACCAGGCTGTCTGTCTTGTATCCAATAGTTCAGTTGAGTTTATGGAAATCTTTATTTTGAGTTGGTCAAGTAGTCACGCTTCTCGTGCGGTATTAGCTTCGGTGAGCAAACCAGGGAACTGCACTAGAGTCATAGTGGGGTTCGCGCAAATAATACCTTTTTTCTTTGCCTGGTTTTTGAGCTTCTATTGCGTTAGTGTTGCTCTTAGTGTAATTGCAATTAGATTTGTTTGTACTATTGAATGCTTTGGCAGTACCGTAAGGAAAAGAGACCAGCCATAGTACTATTTTGTTGACACCTGTTTATTAGCCATCGACCACTGTAGTCAAGGAACTTTTCTATTGTTTATCATTATACAAAATGTTTCAAAAAGATTATCTTACAACCCATTCTAGAAAAACTGATTAAGATTTATATGTATATCTTGTTCTATATTTTGTTATTAAATACTTGATTATTTTCTTCTTTAGAAAAATTCATTCAATGGCCCAGCTCCTGCACAGCCCTAGTAGTTACAGCAGAATAATCAAATTCACAAAGTCTTATTGTCTGCATCAAACTTCTAACGTATAACCTTCAATATTATTGTAATCTTTACTTTGTTATTTCTGTTTTTAATAAATCTATTTATTGTTCAACTTAATT
>CABFOW010001774.1:16998-29527 GCA_902141385.1 Timema californicum
TATATATGTATTATAAGAACCCAGTAGGGAATAATGGTTCATTTGTTATTTCATTTTTAAATAAATCTATTAATTGTTAAACTTAATTCTTTTCAATCCAAAATGGGTCAGATTAACAATAACAAATAAACTTCACATTAATAATACGTGGCATAATCTTAAAACATAGTATTTGGGAAAATTACAATATAATACAGACCAATGCAAGAAAGGACCAAAAATGGCGGGGCTCTAAAACGCAAACCCATCTGTGAAGCGGATAAATGAGTTTCCCCACCAGACAAATGTTTTGGGTCCAACCATGCAACAGTATTACGTTTAGCCATATTCTTTTTGCGAAATTCAGGAGACCCGGTATAAGTAATAAAAATTCGATTTATAATATAACATCCCAAATGGTAGTTTTGAATGATTAATGCCAAAATGTATTTAGAAATAAGCCGAGCTAAACCTATCCAAGACCAAAGTGCCTCACCTAGTGATCGTAGTGCAATGTGTACTGGCACCACAGAGTTTTGCCATTATATACACACGCTTGGGGTCATGTGTTCTCAAAGTGCAGGAAGCAAGGATGGGTAGAGGGGTTAGGATGTAGCACTGTTATGAAACATACTCTTACAGTCTATGCATAATTCAAAAGTGCGTCGAACAATAGTTCCGTTATCTTCCAATTACAGCTGTCGGTGTGCACCTAACTTGTGCATATCAACTGTCTATTATTTTCTTGGGTGAGGCACAATTAGTGGTGAGCAGCGAACTATGATCCCTAAGGTCAGTCTGAAATGAGTCGTGTCGCGATGTTGTTGTGGCGTGAAGCCTTGTCATGATGAGTCAACTGGGGCAGAAGCGGTAAGCCAAGCCATCCTCTTCTTTGCGCGTTGTATCAAGGTTACTGTAGTTTTTCCTAATTCATTTCCCAATCCTAACCTCATTAGAGTAATTAATATCTATGCTTCAAAGAACTTTTTAGGTGAACTGGTTTCGTCAATTTTATTGAAATGTGTAAATATTCACCTTTCAATTTCATCATTTCAATATGAGTAAATTAACCGCATTGTTAAACCAAATTGAAGCATGTATTTCCGCCTAAGAACTCTACCATAGAGCCAACTCTTCAAGCAACTAAGGTTTAGCTAGTGATAGAATGAGATCTCACATAGACATGAGATCCACTTCAGTGGCCAAATGGTCTAACTCTCGTGTTAGATGGGCCAGCTGATGATGGGGAGATCGGGGTTCAAATCCTGGCTGGGTCTACTGAGAATGGTTTCCCATTATTCTTCCACGCAAATATCGATAGAATACTTCTAATACTTCCTTCCAGTTCCCTACTCCATAGAATAGTTTATCATATATATATATATATATAACCTAAACTGTTAATAAGATGGGGTGATAAAAAAAAGAGCATGTGTCACGATATGGTCACCTCACTTCTCTGGTGATGGCAGTCCTGTACTTAAAAGCATTTCACTGTATTTTGGTTTTTTAATTAATTAAATTTTATATCATCGCAAACTTGTATAACTCCGTTTTACATTTAACATAATATTATTTACTTGTTTGACAGTAACAATGTTTATATTTTTGTCGAAAGTTGTAGTGCATCTGCTTACTGAGCTAAAAGATGGTAGTTAAATTCTAGACACAATCGAAAAATAGGTCACAGGTGAATTTGGGACTCCCGGTTCACATGGTAAATTAAAGTTCAAGGGACAGTACGGTGTGTCTGTAATAAAGTTTGGCTAGTATATAAGCTAATCCCCGATTAAAAGCACTACCATCAATGAGAATATGGTATGGGTCATCAGGCTTAGGCTCTACTAGATTACCAGTGACGGAGAGATTTAAGTTCGAGTCTTTGTTAAATGCATCAGGGGGTCGATTTTCTCAAGTTATTTATCAATATGCTTTTACTATCCTCTCTCCGCGATAGTTAGGGCACAGTTCCTCTAATTTTCCCTCCTAATCCTTACCCCTTTTAATAAGCCCCTTATTGCCCTAGTTTTGAATGCATTAATAATAAATAAAATCGTTTAAAAAGTGAACATTAAATACCCCAATAAAACACCACTTAACTACGAATGAGAGTTGAATTAACTAGTGGGGCTGGGATGAGACACGTGATTAAAAATTATAAAGTATATAAGGCCATGGCTATACTTGCAATCAGGACATTAGCAAGGAAAGACCTATTATATATATATATATATATATATAAAGGTGGCCATGCTAAGAGATGTGAGATATACATAATAGGTCCTTAGTTATTTTTTTAACTTTTAAATTATTTAAACGGGCCGATTATTACCGAAACAACCCAAGTTTTAAAGTTCACTTTACAGTTTAATTCATTCTAAGGATGAACAATAAATACACATACAAAAACATACATTTATGGAAGCTTGAATGTTTGTATAGGTAAAAGAAGATTTATCTCATATTAAATAGTTGTTAGCAAGCTAATTAGCAAGTTTTTATGAAGGAGAACAAGGATATAAATCTGATTTATATTTATGCTTTAATCTTCCCTATCCCAATGCGTTAGCTCAATCTGTAGCGTGTATTTCTACTGAGATAATGATCCCGGTTCGGTTCCAACTATGAGCGAAAAATAAGATGAAATAAAGGCTTGGGTTTTGAATGTTGAGTATATCCCCTCCTCCCACCAAAAAAAAATGCCTATTAAAAGAATAACAATGTAAAGAAAATACTGAAAAGCTGGTTTATCAAGCACCATTCACGAAGGACTCTCTTATTATATATTCGTGTGCGCCACCATTTAAGCACACACGAACAACGAACTGCTAAACACAAACGATCATGGCGGGGAGATAACGCAACAGGGACTGTGTTGTTTGAAGCGCGATAACTCGCAACCGGCTGGTGGCACTGAAGGGTTCATAGATAAGTAACTCTTTGAGAGGAATGGGACAACAGGGGCACACATAGTCTCATAACTCTTGAGTAAATTAGGGCCCTCAAAACATTCATTGCTCTCTCTTCCCCAAGATATCAAGTGACTCTTTGCTAATTAGTGGTACAGTTTGGTTCATAAAAAGGTTCATCCATAACCTACTACCCACGCCAGTGGCTACGCAATCTAAATATCAATCTCATATAGTCTAACTATCGAGGTTCAAATCTCAGCTGGATTTAGGCCTACTGTGAGTGAATTTTCCTAAATATCTTATTAATCTCCATTTAATTAATTAAGGTACATTTCCTCTAAATTTTACCTTCCTCAACCTTACTCAATTAGTAAAAATAAAATTTGAAAATCCCGAACAATAAATAAGATGCGAAACAAAAATAAATAAATCATAACTCTTTTGAAACTAGGTGAATATACTTGCTTTTCACTCTACTAGACGCATGGGCGAATAAAAGCCTTGTACCGGTCGCACGCCTGTCAAATGAGAAGATTCTCTAGCACGGCTCGAAGTTGGGATATTCCGTTCCCAAATAGTCCCATGGCAGTGGGGAGGGGTGTTGCTTAATGTTATATACTTAATTTAGTTTGTAAGGTGTCTATTTCGGACGAAGTTAAATGAGGAAATTTTTAGAAATGCTCTAAAATAATACGTAAAATAAAATTTGTTAACATAACGGAGGAAAGAATTTTATTGTAAGATATTATTATATTCGTAATTTTCCACCAGTTAATTGAAAATTATGTTTATGAGCTATTTGAGTACTGAGATTTGTTGCAGACTTTCAAAAACCCTGCACTATTTAAGAAGAGAATTGTAATTTTAAATTTTAGATAACGCCAAACTAGAGGGTAAAAGTTTTCAACATGTCCCTACAGCATTAAAAACTTTTAATTTGAAAGTTTATAATATAAAATAAAAGGGCTAACAGGTGAAATTATTTTAGTAGTTAATGTTAACAATATTTAACCTGAGATATAGCAATGTTGAGATTAAGGTAAATGGTGTCAAACATTGATTTAGCCTTCTTAAAGATATAACGTCATTTTTATTAGAGTTATGACAGAAAAAGTTAATATAGTTTGAATATTCTTTTAGTGGTTCTGAAAATTCAGAACTGTCATCCCCACGAGAAAAACAGTTGTGTGGTGATATTTTCCTATCAAATAGATGGCGCCTTTAAAATCGGTGTATCTTTTATTCTACCACCTGTATGGTATAATGTGTCAACTAGGAGGAAAATCTAATGTTTCACCTTTATAAGAATCACACGTAGCAGTGTTCAATGTACTAAAACGTGTACTAAGTACAAACTTAATTACGTCTCTCTTGTTTCCAAGTTTGCACGCGCTCGTTCTTAATATTTGACGTTCAGTCTGATGTTATGATAGGAACAAAGGAAATAGATTCACACAGTTTTATACTTGTAAATTAAAGTGAGATATGTCTTTAACTTAAAATTTAAATTGTAAGTAGGATTATATAGTTAGGTACTTTACATAGAAATGGGTTTACACGCCTGTACAAGTTTTACCACCCAAATAAAAGAATGGTGTAACAATCTGACTAATGTAATTAAAAATTAATTGAAATACCCCAAGCAACAACTGACGGGGGTGGTAATAGCATCAATAGTTAGAAGTAACATTTCGTAATTTCAGTATTAATTTGATTATGGATTTTACAAGTACTTTGCGCAAATTAAGTGCTATAGTGCCTGGATACATTCTACAATCAGTCACACCCACTTTTCAATTGCGTATCAGTAAGCTCACTAGTATTTATTGTTTGTTTCAACAAGTACTATTTTCAGTTAAGTGTTGGTAGATGTGATATCAACCGAAATACTATATAATCAAAGTCATATTAACGCTCACAAATAAGAATTAAATAGAATATTCAAATATGTTTGAATAAAAAATTAATAATAATTATTGTTTCAAAATTATAAATATTTTACTAGTTATTTCCTCAAAGTGTTATCCTAAATCAAATAATTAATTGTTTTATTTGAATACACATATTTTTTATTGATTGGTTGAACGCAAGTTATTTAAATATTAAAGGTAAGACAATTAACTACTGGACTTTTATCTTTGCCTCTTCCATCTTTCTTACAATTTGTTTCACGCATTCGCTTTGTAAAATAATACATTTAATGCACCAAATAAATGGGTAATAGATGTAAGAGGGTAAATATAGGTCTAAGCGCAAGGTTCTACGTATACGTAAATGTATGGTCTCCACACACAAACGTGGCGTCTAACGCGAATGCGGACGTGGTGGCGGATGCGGACGTGGTGGCGGACGCGGTGGCGATCACGGCCACACACACAGAAACAGTAAGTTCGCGGCTCATAGCCTACAATTACAAAACGTCCTTTATAGAAATGCATCAAAATTAACGTAACTAAAAGAGGAAGCCTTATTCTGGCAACATTAATTGACGAAGAAGATCAGCAAGTCAAATAATTTTGGATCGTAAAAAATTTAAAATAGCAAAAAATTACCTTTACTGGTTTTTTAAGGGAAAAAGCAAAGGAAAATATGGAAGAAGGAAACTAACGTGGTTTTAGGGATCTGCCTTTCAAATGTAATCTTTTTTTTTGTAGTCGGGGTGTGAAAAATCAAATATAAAATGTAGGCTCTGTATTTTAATTATATTTTCAGTTACACTACTCTTTGTGAATTCTATAAGCTGGAGACAGTTGCTGCTGGTATAAGCAGTGATCATACCCTTTAGAAAATATATACCCTCATTCTGGTAGGAAGAGCAGTTTTAGGAAATACAATCATAATTATTCGGGGTAAATATTGGTCAGAGTTCCTCTCTACAGATCCAAAGATTCACGGGTTCAATTCCAGGAGCTTACAAAATTTATCTGTTAAGCAGTGGGCTTAGAATGGGGTCAAACTCAGCCTCGTGAGGACAAGTGAGGAGCTATTTGAGTAAAGAGGTAGCAGCTCTTGTTTAGAAAACTGAGATTAAGGGCTGTACGGCTCGTTATTCTGACCACATGGCATCTTCTATCTGTACATTTGGCACTATCGTTGCTAACGACAGCAGCCACTCGATCAATGCAGCTGGTTTGCATGCTATCAACATGGAAATTTCATTTTATATGTATTGCTAATATATATCAAAAACCAGATAAGTAAATCACATTAATTGAGGTATCAAATTGGTTTTACTAACGTTTGTGGTTGTAATTTATTGTTCTTTCTATCAAATCATATATGTATATATAGGTATAGGTTAATTTGTGAATTCTATAAGCTGGAGACAGTTGCTGCTGGTATAAGCAGTGATCATACCCTTTAGAAAATATATACCCTCATTCTGGTAGGAAGAGCAGTTTTAGGAAATACAATCATAATTATTCGGGGTAAATATTGGTCAGAGTTCCTCTCTACAGATCCAAAGATTCACGGGTTCAATTCCAGGAGCTTACAAAATTTATCTGTTAAGCAGTGGGCTTAGAATGGGGTCAAACTCAGCCTCGTGAGGACAAGTGAGGAGCTATTTGAGTAAAGAGGTAGCAGCTCTTGTTTAGAAAACTGAGATTAAGGGCTGTACGGCTCGTTATTCTGACCACATGGCATCTTCTATCTGTACATTTGGCACTATCGTTGCTAACGACAGCAGCCACTCGATCAATGCAGCTGGTTTGCATGCTATCAACATGGAAATTTCATTTTATATGTATTGCTAATATATATCAAAAACCAGATAAGTAAATCACATTAATTGAGGTATCAAATTGGTTTTACTAACGTTTGTGGTTGTAATTTATTGTTCTTTCTATCAAATCATATATGTATATATAGGTATAGGTTAAAATTGACCACCACCATGCCCACTACCGTCAAAACGTTGACAGAAGATAATGCGGCCACGATTCCGATTGTCTCTAGACTCTCATGATAGGGCTGAGTAGATTATTTAGTATCGATTCTTACTGCCCGTTCGGGCTATATGATTATATACTAATTACGCTGAGATATTAGGTGTTAGGAAGGTTATATTTGGATAAAGTATGCGAGGGGGGTATCAAAAACTTTTAAGACTGGTTCTGTAAAATGTAATTAATTTACCTTATTTAAATTTGGCCATTATCTACTTCAAAGTAGTTCCCTTGTGAAGCGATACAATGAGCCCAGCGTTTTTCCCACTTTTGTAAAGCTCCATGGGAGTCCTGGTTTCTAAGCGTGCACAAAACCAACTGCGATTCACGCTTGATCACATTTCACGCTGTCGAACCGACGACCCTTGAGTTTAACTTAATCTTAGGGAAGAGGAAGAAGTCACAGGGTGCCAAATCCTGTTAGTACGGGGGTGAGTAGCGATGATCATGTTGTTGCGTCCGATAAACTCATGCGTTTTCATATCTACGTGTGCGGGTGCGTTGTCATGTTGGAGCACCCAATTGCCTGCACGACACATCTCTGGTTATTTCCACCAAACGTCCTCCCTCAGACGCCTCAGAACATGACAGTAGAACTCGGCTTTGACAGTCTGACCCTCGGGAACGAATTAATGGTGAATAATACCGAGAATGTCGAAGAAAACTATGAGCATCCACTTGGTGCCACTCCTGACCTACCTCACCTTCTTCGGTCATGGATATCTGGGGCTCTTCCACTACGAAGACTGCTATTTGGTCTCCAGTTCGTAACCGTAGATCCATGTCTCGTCCCATGTGATGATCCTTAACATGAAGGTTGGGTAATCCAAAGAATGTTAATGAAGTTCCTGACAGACTTTGGCACGGTACTCCTTCTGTTCGAGGGTCAAAATCCTTGGTATGAACATAGTGGCAATGCGGTGCATGTTAAAAACGGATGTGAGGAAGGTATAGCTGATCCGTATGACACATTTATGATGTCAGAAACGTCCTTAATGGCTATCCAGCAATCCTAGTGCAAAAGTTGCCTAACTCTGTTCACGTTTGTGCTCGTAGAAGGTCACCCTGATCTCTCTTAGTCTTTCAGTGACGTTCTTCCGTTTCTTAAGCGTGAGTGCCCCTCAAAACACACGGGGCGGCTCATGGCTTCATTGTCGTAAGTTTTCTGCATCATTTAGAAGGTCTCCATTCTAGATTTTCATAGTGAGACACAGGATTTGTTGTTCGCTCTCTGCTCTCAAATTGCACATGCACCCGTGCACATCGTCAAATAAACGTATGTAACACAGCTACTGGTCAACACAAAACGATGCCACTTGTCGTAATTACAGATGAAACTCACAACTCACCACACCAGCGCGTGCATTCTCATACTGAGCTCTGTTTTCATTTTACAGAACCAGTCTTTAAACTTTTTATACCTTCTCGTACCCACATTTGCGTTAAGGGAGAGTGGAAAATCATTTTGGAAAACCATCCTTAGTACACCTGACAGAGATTCAAACCTAAATATCCCCGACATACGCAGTTTAGTCTACTACGAAAGTAGTGCCTTAGACCAAGAAGCCACCAAAGCGGTTCTCAGTAGACTCACATTGTACCCGTTTTAACATGTTGCGAGGGCTGCATTAAGCTGAGCGTCCACTAGGTCCTTGGGGTTGAGCGACGTGGTAATAATGCACTGTGTGTCGTTTGTAAAAAGTGGTCCGTCTACTATAACGTGGCGTGGTGCGAGTCGGTTCTGTCCCCTCTATTGTGACCCAGTATGCCCGTGTTTGTGCAGGGTTTTAGTATTATTTGAGGATCAATGATAATAAGTGACGAGGAGGAATTGGGTTTTTTTTGTGCCGTGGTGGAGGGAAAAGAGGAGGAGAAAGCACTAAAACGGAAGATGTGGGTTTTATGAGATTAACACAAAAATACACCTTTGGAGAACACCATCACTTTTTCCAAGATGCACACCTGTTTACTGGACTTCTGTTCGAAAAATTCAAAACTGATGGACATCTGTTGACTGTATTGCTGCTCTGCGGATAATGTCTCACGTGGTTGACTATGAATCCGTCCGAGGGCATTCAAAGATTCCCGAACCCGATGGATGGATTCCGATTCGCTCTCCCGTCCATTGGATCGGTATCGCAGACCTTAACAAGTCTCAGACTTTTCCAGAGCGGCTATGACCCACTCCGCTCCAATCCGCTCCACTCTACCACCACTCTAATAAACGGGGCTCCATTCACATACATGTATTTCTCGGGAACCCATTTGCTCAACCCCATGCCGCGCAATCCCACCGACCTAGTGGACACTCAGCTTTAGAGTCCACTCAATATTTGAAACCAGTTTCTCGGAGAGTATTGACTATATCATGAGATAAAAATCGGACTTTTGGGCAAGTAGGTAAGTGGTCTTAAGTCTGACCATATGCCTAAACAACCAGGATTAAAAAACAGATGTGGTTCGTACTTGTTTCTATATTGTCGGTGTGGTCAACCACGTACTTAGGAAGACTTGGTTTGAATTTGGGTGGCTCTGACGAATATATTTAATATGTTTTGGGGCTCTTCCTTCTATTCAAATAATGAAATATCTAATTGGAAGAGTTTGTTGTACTTTTTTTAATATACACTTTAAATACTCCAATGTAAAAAATGAAGATATAATATATATTATTAAAGGCACAGGTTGAGTGTATTATTGTATCTTTGAGAAATCCCCTTCTTATTCTTCCTTGCTTGAAAATTTAACTAGATAACTAACTTACTAATTCTCACAGTAAATTTATTATTTGTGGGACGTTAGCTAGTTCTTCACCTAGCTCACTAATGTCAGGAGCCCCGATCTTGAACCTCGGTACCTCTAAATGAATTAAGTCTGGAATTCTAGAACTGAGATCTAAAACTGGATCACTCGGATACACTGTGGAAAGAATGCTACTTGAATAAAATATTAATATTAATTAGTGTGCGCTTGTTAGTTTGCTTATAATATAGAATTGTTAGAAAATCTTCACAAAAAAAAACAAGACTTACGTTGATAAATATAGAATTGTTAGAAAATCTTCACAAAAAAAAAACAAGACTTACGTTGATAATAAAACCAAGCAAACAGCGTAAATTGCAACAAAATACGAGTATATACTCTATTAACTAACTTCAATCTATGTTTTCTATGTGACAAAGGGAAAACAGTTTTGAATTAATCCCTTAAAGGAAAACAACAAAGAATCAAATAGTTCATTTGCTAGAAGAGCATCCGTAGCTTAACATCTACCGGCGGTAGCTACCACTTTATCTTCCCCAACGATGGCGGTTCCAGCAAGTTATTTGAAGGTAAAACAGATACGGTATATTAGATATTCTTACAAGGTAAGTAGAACCATAATAACCTAAACTTCATATTATTCTTTATAGGGATGAAGTAGCTATATTTTGTCAAAATAGTTCAGAAAAGTGAGAAATTTTCATTGTGAAGCTCGAATTCACCAAAGTAGGAATAGTTTTCTTATTCGTATTGATATTTTTAAGGATTACTTCTTTCTTAGTATTCATAGAGTCCTGTGCAAAATTGGACATTTTCCTTAATTATTATAAATATTTCATAGAACTTCAGTGTTCCGAAGAGGTAATGAAATGCCCCCTTTTTACCAGAACCGTAAAAGGAAGGGTGATATCTCATCAATTATAAAATGGGGATGGGTGAAAGGGAATGTTTGAAAACTTACCGGAACCTTTCTAAGAAAAAATCCAGAAGTTATGATTGTTTTAAATAAAAATACTTTATTGGTAAAGTTTATAAATAAAGATACATAATTTTGAAACCCAAAGGGGAACTACTAGCATAACAAAGGTGAGTAGAAACACAAATTTCGATAAGCGAATATGATTCTTAAAGGATAAAAATGCTCCTTTATTTGAATAAGATGCAATATATTTATAGTAAAGTAATTGCCTTTTCTGAAATATAAGGTAGCTGCAATACAAGGAATCTACAACGTTCTTGATTTCTAATTTATCGCTAAGAAAAACTACGAAAGTTTCACTATACATATAATAATAATAATAATAATATATAATAATTGTCTTTTACGTATTTATATTTGTCTAGTGGTAATATCCAAGGCTTTAGTATAACTTTATGTTACAATTTTACATCATGCTTCTTTAATTCCGTTTTGTAATTTCCATGAATATGGTACCTTATATACCAAAACATGTCGAAATGAAGTAATTACAGCATCCTTTCCAGTGATGGATACACAAAGGAGCAAAGGAACAAGGAAACAGATAAGATTTAGATTATTACGTCATCAAAATTCGTTTGAAGGTTGTTAACCTCAAATTTAAACAATTTTGATACCTTCTACTTTATAACATATTTAATCTAAAAACATTATTTTGTGAATACTATTTTGGATTTCTTGAAGTCATTGTAATACAACACTTAATTACTCCACTATAATGTGTTGGGCAAATGTTTTTCTCGTACTTCAGAACATATTTGAACTTAACATTTTGGTTGTCCATACTATATTGTATATTCATAAGTTTTGTAACAACTTTTTTAAAGTGTTAACAAATATTTTTAGACTTTTCATCAACTTATGTTAGTCCAGTTGATGATGCAATATTGAGTTTATGTTAATTGTTCATATCTGACAATATGTTTATTCACTGTAATTAAATCTCAATCATACTTTTTGACTCGTAATTCATTTAATACATCTACTAACTTTCTTATGGTTTAGATTATAATATTAAATTCTTTGAATATATCTTTAGAGCAACATATCTAAGTCTTAACTTTTAATTTGAATTTAACTAGGCAAACATTTAAAAATGAAAAAAAGTTTGCAGTTATTTTCTATAAACAAGGGTTTAAGTGAGTTTTTTGACGGTCATGTTTCTGATATTGATAGCATTGTTGTTATTTTTATAAATATTTTTTTATAGGTGATCTTGACTATCGAAAAACCGGAATCTTTTCGTCCAAATTATCGACTCTCTACTGTATTTTAATTGGTTGGAGAAAGTTGACAATGTGTCTCAATTCCTCCCTCCCCCCTGCCACCCGTACATCTTGGTATCCGTTCAGCTTATACGCATAGATTAAGTTCGCTAGTAAAGTAGGAATGAGGCAGGCAGAATTTTAAAGTAAATGTACTCGAATTTGATTGGAGTGAGAGTGGAACACTATTTAAGGTAAAGAAAACTCACTTTATCTAATCGGAAATAAAACCCAAATCAACTACACGTTTGACCATGGATCAGTCCATATGAAATGGTCCAGAAAATAATTAAATGGTTGCTCGACAGTTTTTAAAAAATCTAATTTTTTTTTCTAAATTACCCTTACATGTTGGTAGTTCAAAATGACTATTATTTTATTTTTATTGTTTTTGGTTTTCGCATAGTGGCCATATTTGTTTTACAAGACGCTACATTTTTTGCAATTTTAAGGGTATACAGAAACAAAAATATCTCGGCTTCTGTTTGATCAATCAACAGGAGTGAAAAACAATTTTGTTTGTAAAGTAAAGGGCTACAAGTTTGTTTATGTAGCATTTTGAAATAATCTCAATTCTAAAGGGTGAAATTTTTGCCTAAAATTCTAGCTTTTTTTTAAAGAAAATCCAGTTTTCAGGGGGAAATATTTTCACTAAGGGAAAGAGTCAACAAGCTACAATTTTTT